>CM026392.1:2057265-2079494 GCA_014843695.1 Archivesica marissinica | reverse complement strand
TGTCTTGTAGTAATGTACGTATATATGGTGCTATAGTGCTTAGATCTTGTAGTAATGTATGTATATATGGTGAGATAGTGTGTATGTCTTGTAGAAATGTACGTAGATATGGTGAGATAGTGGATATATATCGTTGTAATATATGCAGATATGGTGATATAGTGTGTATATATTGTAGTAATGTATGTAGATATGGTGAGACAGCGTGTATATATTGTAGTAATGTGTGTATATATGGTGAGATAGTGTGTATATCTTGTAGTAATGCACGTAGATATGGTGAGATAGTGCGTATATCTTGTAGTAATGTATGTAGATATGGTGAGATAGTGTGTATATCTTGTAGGAATGTATGTAGATATGGTGGTATAGTGTGTAGATCTTGTAGCAATGTTTGTAGATATGGTGACATAGTGTGTATATCTTGTAGTAATGTATGTATATATGATGAAATAGTGTGTAGATCTTGTAGTAATGAATGTAGATATGGTGAGATAGTGTGTAAATTTAGTATCAATGTATGTATATATGGTGAGATAGTGGATATATCTTGTAGGAATGTATGTAGATATGGTGATATATCGTGTAGATCTTGTGTTAATGCATGTCAATATGGTGAGATAGTGGATATATCTTGTAGGAATGTACGTATATATGGTGATATGGTGTGTAGGTCTTGTAGTAATGAATGTATATATGGTGAAATAGTATGTAGATCTTGTAGTAATGAATGTATATATGATGAAATAGTGTGTAGATCTTGTAGTAATGAATGTAGATATGGTGACATAGTGTGTATATATTGTTGTAATATATGTAGATATGGTGAGATAGTGTGTATATATTGTATTAATGTATGTAGATATGGTGAGACAGTGTGTAGTTATTGTAGTAATGTATGTAAATATAGTGAGTTAGTGGATATATCTTGTAGGAATGTATGTAGATATGGTGATATAATGTGTATATCTTGTAGTAATGAATGTAAATATGGTGAGATAGTGGATATATATTGTAGGAATGTATGTAGATATGGTGATATCGGTGTAGATCTGTAGTAATTTATTAGATATGTGAGAACGCGGGTAGTATTGTAGAGGATGTATGCAAAATGGTGAATCGTGTGTATATATTGGGTATAATGTAATGTAGATTGTATGAGGACAGCGTGTATATCTTGTAGTATGAATGTCTTATGGTGGGATCTGTGTAAATTAGTAGAAATGTACTGTATATTATGGTGAGATAGTGGATATTATCTTGTAGGATGTATGTAGATATGGGATATGCGTGTAGATCGGTACTTAATGAATGTAAAATATGGTGAGATAGTGATAATCTTGATAGGAATGTACGTAGATATGGTGATATGGTGTGTAGATCTTGTAGTAATGAATGTATATATGGTGAAATAGTATGTAGATCTTGTAGTAATGAATGTATATATGGTGAGATAGTGGATATATCTTGTAGGAATGTATGTAGATATGGTGATATAGTGTGTATATCTTGTAGCAATGTTTGTAGATATGGTGCCATAGTGTGTATATCTTGTAGTAATGTATGTAAATATTGTGAGATAGTGGATATATCTTGTAGTAATGTGTGTAGATTTGGTGAGAAAGTGTGTATATTTAGTAGCAATATATGTATATATGGTGAGATAGTGTGTATATCTTGTAGAAATGTATGTATATATGGTGAGCTATTGGATATATATTGTTGTAATATATGCAGATATGTTGATACAGTGTGTATATATTGTAGTAATGTATGTATATTTGGTGAGACAGCGTGTATATCTTGTAGTAATGTGCGTATATATAGTGAGATAGTGTGTATATCTTGTGTAATGTACGTATATATGGTGAGATAGTGGATATATCTTGTAGGAATGTATGTAGATATGGTGAGACAGCGCGTATATCTTGTAGTAATGTGTGTATATATGGTGATATAGTGTGTGTATCTTGTAGTAATGTACGTAAATATGGTGAGATAGTGTGTATATATTGTAGTAATATAATCATTTTATCGGTATATGTCACTGTCATGGATTCTGATTGGTCGGTTATAACGTCATTGGATAAATAAAAATAGCAATACCGGTTCTAACTAGTTTTCTATTTATAGTAACGTAGTTAATTGTTATTTATAGCAATACGCTCTCCTCGGATAAATAAAAATAACAATACCGGATCTAACTAGTTTTCTAGTTATAGTAACGTATGTCATTGTTATTTATAGCAATACGTTCTGATCGGATGAATATAAATAACCCGTTCCAACTATTTTTCTATTTATAGCACCTTAGTTCATTTATAGGATAGGTCTATACGTGTCTGGACATGATTTCGTGACGCCAACGACTGACTGATGCAATATGCCTGAAACGGTCAGCGACTTAAGTATCGGATGCCAAAGTGTAAGGATATTTAGGCACTTATACGTATTATATAATATCAACATCTTAAGATCGAAATGAAGATAATAAATATATTCGGTATAACGAGAATGTGCAGAGGGAGTGTGTACGGACATTAGCTACGTAATTAGAATTAATGGTATGTACGGACAGAAATGGCACACCCCGAGTCGAATGGACCGTTAATAAGCGAGATAGTGTTTTGCCGCCATTTTTATCCTCCATTTTGAAAATCGTAGGCTCAGAACGTATAATCCTTTATCGAAACCCCCTGGATAGATAGGTCCTATGATAAAGCTTATATAGCGAATTTATATCGGTATTTCCGGTTTTTCGGATCACTACTTCCGGTATGAGGTCGGACCATTAATTGAGTAGCGGATTCGTCATTGTCTCTTCGAGATCTTTCCGCCGATACCAAACAAGGCCAGTTTCCTCGAAAGTTCATTTTTCTTCAAACTCAGTTACGATTAAAGGGAGATAATCAGTATTATAGATATATCGACTAATGATAGATCAAAATGAAGGGTAGCGTCGGACTCGTGACGTCGATACGCGTATATTAGAACTAACTTATAGTTACGTTTAAATATTTATTTTTTTATTTTCATCTATGGACTTTAAGAATATATCAAATCTTTATACCGCTATTTCTCGAAAAGTACTGGTCGTATAAATAAATGAAAGATATGGTCGTGTCGGTCTCGCCGAGCTACGTCGATTTATACGGATGTCTACGCTCTAACTCAGAGTAGAAAAATTGATGACGTTGTAGGCCGAGTCTTTTAACACCGTTATAAACAGCGTACGCGACTCTACCCCTAATACAGGCCCTGGCCTAATGGCAGCTACGCGCCTGTATGCTTCTGGAATTGGAGCGTATCCTGCAACAAAAATGAATTAACGAATGCACTTTTAGAGGCGTCACCCCTATTAACGAGGGGGTCGATGATAAATAAATAAGGAAGGCTAACAGATGAGCATATTGGAAAGCAACATTTTCCTGTAGCGACCACTCTGTTGTCACACCAGTCTGGACGTATACATTCATAAGCCATGTTCGAACCCTAATCTCCGAGCGACGTCGTCTATCAAATAAAGCATGTATTACCATAAAATAGGCTTCGCGTGAAACTGATCGTATTATGATAACAACATTGACACATACGAATGTTCTCTACAACCGTAATAAAGGATGCGCGATGTAGCACCTATCACGTGATTAGCATCGGGGATGTAAATAGTTTATACAAATTAATGTTAGCACGATAGCGAAGCGAGTATTTGACATTTAACATTTGTTAATTACATTTACGGATTTCCGCGTCGATTTGTAGTAATTCGAAATTAATTACCTTTAGATTGTAATGTGCATTTGGGACATATTTAACGACGCGAGCTATTTAGAATTAACTGTATGAATGTGTCAGTCTGACTCCATGCTGCTTTCACTTTGTCTGGAATTCCTCCGTATGGCGAATAATTTGACCTGATAAGCAGACATGTCGGGATTTATAGCGAAATAAATATTTCGTTCTCATTTTTGACATTGCATTTTCCAGTCATTCCGTCTGCTATTCCTGTTGCAATTAATCCTATATGCGTATACATTAGATGGGAGCTACGACATTTTTAGTTCTTATCAGATATATTGATAAGGTGCGCATGATTTTTTAGAATAAAAGGTTCGGACAGACAGACGGACGGACGGACGGACGGACGGACGGACGGACAGACAGACAGACAGACAGACAGACAGACAGACAGACAGACAGACAGACAGACAGACAGACAGACAGACAGACAGACAGACAGACAGACAGACAGACAGACAGAAAGACAGACAGACAGACAGACAGAAAGACAGACAGACAGACAGACAGACAGACAGACAGACAGACAGACAGACAGACAGACAGACAGACAGACAGACAGACAGACAGACAGACAGACAGACAGACAGACAGACAGACAGACAGACAGACAGACAGACAGACAGACAAGACAGACAAGACAAGACAAGACAGACAGACAGACAGACAGACAGACAGACAGACAGACAGACAGACAGACAGACAGACAGACAGACAGACAGACAGACAGACAGACAGACAGACAGACAGACAGACAGACCGCCAGACGGACGGACGGACGGACGGACGGGACAGACATCAAATCTTGAAATAGCGCTATACATGTTTCTAAAAATACCTGATTCGTCTGGCTAGAGCCAAAATAATCACTGATATTTCAGCAGCAGATATATTGGGAATAAAATATTTTGATTCGATGTACTCTTAACTTGCAAGAACTTAATATTTTATGAACGCGTGGAATATTTTATTGAACCTGGGGCTGTAATTAATATACAAATGTATATTAGCTCAATCGCTCGGATGACCTACTGATTAATTTATGTACGCGCTCCGGGCTTATCGGTTAATGCGTTAGGAGACATGTTGTTGGTCATACCTTTAGCTTTTAACGATCGGCATTAACAACATCGGTATGTAAACGTATTAATTACCTTAGAATCATATTTATAATTACCTGTATGAATGTGTCAGTGTTTGGTTCCATGCTGTTTTAATTTCGTGTGCCTACGGAGCTGGCGATTTTTCTCGCATTCCCGGATAAGGTTATTTAGGGTCAACATATAACCTCATACATCGCATTCATTATTGGAGCCATTCCGTTGTATCGAACAGACGAGATAGTATGCGTCATACTAACCGATATGATTTATTCGGAGATATACGCGTTATTTATATGACTAAGCTCTATTGACACCAGACATACGTTCGCGCGGACGGGTTTTATAATTTGAACATTTATATTAATCGTTGCATCCGGCGTCTCATATAGAATGGATAATATTATTTTATTACAAAATTGCTAGATCGCGAAACAAGTTGTTACGACTTATCGCTATGTATATCTCATTCCTGATGGAATCCATCGCCCTGTAAAACGTACATTACGGATTATTAATAATTTCTCGCGTTTTTATGGAAGTATACGTAAGGATATATATTATTCATTTTCGTACATAGGTTAAGTTTGTAATTAGGATTTTTACTCGATAAAAACGTACGCCTAGCTCGAATAATATAATGAACTTACCCGCATATTCGTTGAAGCTCGTGAAGCTGCTTGAGTACTAAGAACGTTCTAATTGGACTATATTTATATAGACGCGTTCGTAATAGTTATTTATGGATAGGTTCGTAGTCTATATTTATAGAATGGTACGAGATCGCTATTTATAAAGCGGTTCGTAGTCGTTATTTATAGAAACGTACGCGCTGGCTATTTATAGAGCGGTTCGTTTCCATTGGTCGCTGTAATAGGGTATGTAGTGTAGTGTAGTCGCTTCGTTTTCGTATACACCACTTTCACTCTGTTACTATACAGATCGGTATATCGATGTCGTAAAAGAACGTCGTTTTTTTATACAAATTTATTTTAGCTCGATCGCGAAACGAGTTATTCCGACTTATCGTTCCTGACGGAGAGAGAATTCAAATGGCGACGCTCGTAACGGCTCCAACGGGGCTCGAACTCCGGACCTGAAGCTGCGCTATCGCGACTTCCTGTCGTACGGAGGTGGCGACCCATGATTGCGAGCTGGATTTGGTCACCATCGGGTAACCGGATATCCGTGACATCCAGTCGTTGTCCCGCGACAACCACTCGCTACACGACCTCGGTACACGGTCTCACATAGCGCGTACCGTAAATGAGGGCCGATGCAGCGATAACTCTACCCCAGGGCCAGCCCGGATCTGAATCCTTGTGTGGGCGGAGAATGGAGGTACCCCCCGGTACGGACCCGTTGGAAGCGGCTCTGTTCGGATGTTATTGACTCGAGAACGGATGCGACTGGAAGCGTGAGGGTGTCATCCGGGTACGTGGCGGGGCCACCGATTATTCTGACTAGTGTCTTCGAAGAAATGCGACGACGCTCCGGATATATAATAGCGGACATATGTCGCATTATTCGCTAATTATAAGATTATCCGATAAGCCGAGGTCATCCAAAATGGACACCGCGTGTAGACTCGTTACTAGATACGCCTTCGTACACGGTAGTTGCGCGATACGTCATCAATAAACGCGCACGCGCGTGACCTACTTATATTAACTTATATGCAAAGAGCCGGGTTTACTAAAAAACAAAGAGCTCGGTAGTTGCGCGATACGTCATCAATAGGCTATGTAGTGACGCGCACGCGCGTGACCTACTTTATATTCCCTTATATGCAAATGAGCTATAAATCGTATTCAAAATGGCGCCCGTTTGTTTACATACAAAGAGACGCCCTTACTACTAATGTATATAAATATTTGGTTAATAAGACTCCCCCTCTCTCCCCCCTCTCCCTCTCCCTCTCCCCCTTCTCGCGTGTCATTTACTATACATAATTATCTCTTCAAACGTAAACAAACGTATATAGCATTGAAAACGTTGACCATTATCTTTGCTCTATGAATGAACTTGTTTATAGCTGTTATGTGTGTTTAAAGCAGCATTACATCGTAATAAAGGATGTTTTGGGTAAAATATAAATACTAATGTGTGTGTGTTTACAAACATCGAAATAGTCGCTCAGAAACGATAACATTCCAATAAATTTAAACCGTCGTATACGCGAATTTGTTTATCAACACACGAAATGTAAACACGCACAGCGCGCATGCGTGAAGCAACAGAGGATGTAGAAAACAACGTATATATTTTGAACATGAAAGACTATCTATCTATCTTCCTCTAATGTCGAACCCCTCGCGGGGATGTAGAAATATCCCTAAAAGACTTAGCTAACAGAGGCATGAATCAACATATCAAGTAATTTAATTAAAATAGACAACGTGGGACAAATGGGGACGATGCATTCTGAATGTAAACAAGTGCGAACGATGCGTTCCGGTTGTAAACAAGTGCGTGACCGATCGACTCGGAAAGTCCTACTTTCGGTTTCGAGTTTGTGTTATCGCAAAAAACACTGTTTACCAAATGAACATAAGCATACAAAGTATAATGTTAGAATGTGTAGCAGCATTGCTACTCATACGTAAAAATTGATCTTTTCAAATATCTTTTATTTCATACGATGTAATGTTGCTTTAAACCATTATTTGGGAAGAGCTGTCTCTAATGTTGTAAGATCTTGTGGCTCCACCCGTTTTGCTTTCTTTGCATATAGTATATGTAGATTCTGTGTCATAACAGAGCAAAATGAAATATGATTAAACTAAACTACCAATAAACAATAGTATCTAATATGTTAGCAAAGGATACAATAGAAGTACTGTGTGTATGTATATATAATGTGTTTATATAGTTCTGCACGACGAGTCTATCAGACATAAAAACAGTACACATTTTTAGGGTAGTGGGGGGAGGGGTATTTCGATAGTGTTAAGTAGACTAATCTTGAAGAGTAGCGGGCTGAAGTTATTAGTGTTGCTAATCTTGAAGAGTAGCCGGCTGACGTTATTAGTGTTTCTAGTCTTGAAGAGTAGCCGGCTGACGTTATTAGTGTTATTAATCGTGAAGAGTAGCGCTGAAGTTATTAGTGTTGCTAATATTGAAGAGTAGCGGGCTAAAGTTATTAGTGTTACTAATCTTGAAGAGTAGCGGGCTGAAGTTATTAAGTGTTACTAATCTTGAAGAGTAGCGGGCTGAAGTTATTAGTGTTGCTAATATTGAAGAGTAGCGGGCTGAAGTTATTAGTGTTGCTAATATTGAAGAGTAGCGGGCTAAAGTTATTAGTGTTACTAATCTTGAAGAGTAACGGGCTGAAGTTATTAGGGTTGCTAATCTTGAAGAGTAGCGGGCTGAAGTGATTAAGTGTTACTAATCTTGAAGAGTAGCGGGCTGAAGTTATTAGTGTTGCTAATCTTGAAGAGTAGCGGGCTGAAGTTATTAATGTTGCTAATCTTGAAGAGTAGCGGGCTGAAGTTATTAGAGTTGCTAATATTGAAGAGTAGCGGGCTGAAGCTATTAGTGTTTCTAATCTTGAAGAGTAGCGGGCTGAAGTTATTAAGTGTTACTAATCTTGAAGAGTAGCGGGCTGAAGTTATTAGTGTTGCTAATATTGAAGAGTAGCGAGCTGAAGTTATTAGTGTTACTATTCTTGAAGAGTAGTGGGCTGAAGGTATTAGTGTTGCTAATATTGAAGAGTAGCGGGCTGAAGTTATTAGGGTTGCTAATCTTGAAGAGTAGCGGGCTGAAGTTATTAAGTGTTACTAATCTTGATTAGTAGCGGGCTGAAGTTATTAGTGTTTCTAATCTTGAAGAGTAGCGGGCTGAGGTTATTAATTGTTATTAATCTTGAAGAGTAGCGGGCTGAAGTTATTAGTGTTGCTAATCTTGAAGAGTAGCGGGCTGAAGTTATTAATGTTGCTAATCTTGAAGAGTAGCGGGCTGAAGTTATTAGAGTTGCTAATATTGAAGAGTAGCGGGCTGAAGCTATTAGTGTTTCTAATCTTGAAGAGTAGCGGGCTGAAGTTATTAAGTGTTACTAATCTTGAAGAGTAGCGGGCTGAAGTTATTAGTGTTGCTAATATTGAAGAGTAGCGAGCTGAAGTTATTAGTGTTACTATTCTTGAAGAGTAGTGGGCTGAAGGTATTAGTGTTGCTAATATTGAAGAGTAGCGGGCTGAAGTTATTAGGGTTGCTAATCTTGAAGAGTAGCGGGCTGAAGTTATTAAGTGTTACTAATCTTGATTAGTAGCGGGCTGAAGTTATTAGTGTTTCTAATCTTGAAGAGTAGCGGGCTGAGGTTATTAATTGTTATTAATCTTGAAGAGTAGCGGGCTGAAGTTATTAGTGTTGCTAATATTGAAGAGTAGCAGGCTGAAGTTATTAGTGTTACTAATCTTGAAGAGTAGCGGGCTGAAGTTATTAAGTGTTACTAATCTTGAAGAGTAGCGGGCTGAAGTTATTAGTGTTTCTAATCTTTAAGAGTAGTGGGCTGAAGTTATTAGTGTTACTAATTTGGAAGAGCAGCGGGCTGAAATTATTAGTGTTGCTACTATTGAAGAGTAGTGTGCTGAAGTTATTAGTGTTGCTAATCTTGAAGAGTAGCGGGCTGAAGTTAGTATTGTTACTAATCTCGAAGAGTAGCGGGCTGAAGTTATTTGTGTTGCTAATCTTGAAGAGTAGCGGGCTGAAGTTAGTATTGTTACTAATCTCGAAGAGTAGTTGGCTGAAGTTATTAGTGTTTATAATATTGAAGAGTAGCGGGCTGAAGTTATTAGGGTTGCTAATCTTGAAGAGTAGCGAGCTGAAGTTATTAAGTGTTACTAATCTTGAAGAGTAGCGGGCTGACGTTATTAGTGTTTCTAATCTTGAAGAGTAGCGGGCTGAAGTTATTAAGTGTTACTAATCTTGAAGAGTAGCGAGCGGAAGTTATTAGTGTTGCCAATATTGAAGAGTAGCAGGCTGAAGTTATTAGTGTTACTAATCTTGAAGAGTAGTGGGCTGAAGTTATTAGTGTTGCTAATATTGAAGAGTAGCGTGCTGAAGTTATTAAGTGTTACTAATCTTGAAGAGTAGTGGGCTGAAGTTATTAAGTGTTACTAATCTTGAAGAGTAGCGGGCTGAAGTTATTAGTGTTTCTAATCTTGAAGAGTAGCGGGCTGAAGTTATTAGTGTTTCTAATCTTGAAGAGTAGCGGGCTGAAGTTATTAAGTGTTACTAATCTTGAAGAGTAGCGGGCTGAAGTTATTAGTGTTTCTAATCTTGAAGAGTAGCGGGCTGAAGTTATTAGTGTTTCTAATCGTGAAGAGTAGCGGGCTGAAGTTATTAGTGTTTCTAATCTTGAAGAGTAGCGGGCTGAAGTTATTAAGTGTTACTAATCTTGAAGAGTAGCGGGCTGAAGTTATTAGTGTTTCTAATCTTGAAGAGTAGCGGGCTGAAGTTATTAAGTGTTACTAATCTTGAAGAGTCGCGGGCTGAAGTTATTAGTGTTACTAATTTGGAAGAGCAGCGAGCTGAAGTTATTAGTGTTGCTAATATTGAAGAGTAGTGGGCTGAAGTTATTAGTGTTGCTAATCTTGAAGAGTAGCGGGCTGAAGTTAATAGCAAACGATTTTAAGCATACTCTGAATGGAACATAGTCACGTATATCTATATGTTGATGTGCCCAGTCAAAGTGCAATACATCAGTCGTCTGTTGCTATTGATGTTGACGTTAACAGACTGACGCAAATGAGAAAAGTCGTTTGTATTGAAATTGGTAACGAATTTGAATACATATTAACAACTATATTTTCTTTGCAACCGTTTGAGTAATATGACTATGTATTGTTCTCTTAGGTGTAGATGACAACACTAAAACGGAAAATTCCACAATACCACATATATCTTCCGGAAATCCTTCAATATCCGATGGAACCTTTCAACCACAGATACAACACTCGCTCAGTATTCCAGATTCGGTCATTTCTTGGCAAGAATCTTTTGAAGATTCGTTTCAAGAAAGCATGAATGAGTCAACAAAACACACAGATAACCACACTAAAGGAGTCAAATTTGAAGCTGACGAGGAAAGCAGTTTTCATAAATTCAAAAATGATAAGCTGAATGCATTGTGGACCAGTACAGACATGCTGTTCCATAGCGGCAGAGAGGAGAATAAGACAATGAAAGCAGTATTTGGCGTCGCAGCAGGTTTCGCCATTGGAGGACTGTTGTTTGTTTTGTTGTTCTTCAGTTTTGGATACAGTGAATTGGTGGCAGGAATTACTGTAGCAGTGTTAACCATCTCGATGTGTATTGGACTCGCCTTATCTTCCATTTGCAGATGCGTTATGGCTTTAGTATTTCCAAATTTCTTCACTGGCAAGGGTAGAGCGGTTTTTCTCTCCGTAATTTTCGGTGTGATGCTGTCAGGGCCAATATTTAACATTACCCACAATGCCAAGGATACCGGAAGCAGTATGGCATGCATCATTGATTTGATTGCAAATCGGACAAGAGTTCTAAAGAAGCAATCGGTTGAGCCAATAAAAAACTTTGCAAGACAAATAGATCAGCAGAGGGAAGCGTTAAACGGGATCACGGATACAATAGCTATCGACTTTGACGAAGTCAAAAAGATGGTGAAAGTTACAGAAGATGGTTTAAATACACTGAGTGACAACATGGATATTGTTTATCAGGTAATGTTTGTAATATTTTGAAGCAAATATAGTCTGTAAATATTTAAATGTCACATGAGTGGTGCAAAAAAAACTCCAAACGTCAGAGGTATTCAGAAGATGTATATCAGCAGACACAAATATGTCATTAATGTGAAACATAGTTCAATGGTTTGCATAGACTCTCTTACGGTGTACTGTACACTGTCATTATGATTAGTGTGAGGTCATTCCTCTTCCGGTGTAATGTATACTGTCATTCCTAATCCGGTGTAATGTACACTGTCATTATGATTAGTGTGAGCTCATTCCTCTTCCGGTGTAATGTACACTGCCATTATGATTAGTGTGAGGTCATTACTCTTACGGTCCTCTGAGGGACCCAAGGAAGACTGGCGTATGGTTAAGTGGGTCGCCATCTGCAAATAAACTCACTCGCTTGTTCAATCAATCACTAATTCTTCTAGCCTACGTTGGAAGTTATATGATTAAGATAGAAGAGTTGTCGTTCCGTGAATAAGACACTGTTTTGAATTCTGATGAGTAGGCATACATCACACACACTGTGGGCCTAAGTGGTTAATTCTTACGGTCAACAACGACAAGCAATGTATGTTTCGACGATACATAACGCACTGACAAATAGTAGTTCCATTCTAACATGACCCAATAATGCAATGGAGGAATACATGTGTGCGTTCTGTATAAAACATTTAGTATATGTAAGTTACATTCTGTATAATAGCTTTAGTCTATGTAAGTTACATTCTGTATAATAACTTTAGTCTATGTAAGTTACATTCTGTATAATAACTTTAGTCTATGTAAGTTACATTCTGTATAATAGCTGTAGTCTATGTAAGTTACATTCTGTATAATAGCTTTAGTCTATGTAAGTTACATTCTGTATCATAGATTTAGTCTATTTAAGTTGCATTCTGTATAATAGCTTTAGTCTATGTAAGTTACATTCTGTATAATAGCTTTAGTCTATGTAAGATACACTCTGTATAATAGCTTTAGTCTATGTAAGTTACATTCTGCATAACAGCTTTAGTCTATGTAAGTTACATTCTGTATAATAGCTTTAGTCTATGTAAGTTACATTCTGTATCATAGCTTTGGTCTATCTAAGTTACACTCTGTATACTAGCTTTAGTGCGTGCGTGCGTCCGTGTGTGCGTAGGTGCGTGTGTGCGTGCGTATGTGCGTGTATAAATCCTTTATTCTATGTAAATTATATTCTGTATAATAACTTTAGTCTATGTAAGTTATATTCTGTATAATAACTTTAGTCTATGTAATTTGTATTCTGTATAATAACTTTAGTCTATGTAAGCTAAATTCTGTATAATAACTTTAGTCTATGTAAGTTATATTCTGTATAATAACTTTATTCTATGTAAGTTATATTCTGTATAATAACTTTATTCTATGTACGTTATATTCTGAATAATAACTTTAGTCTATGTAAGCTATATTCTGTATAATAACTTTAGTCTATGTAAGTTATATTCTGTATAATAACTTTAGTCTATGTGAGCTATATTCTGTATAATAACTTTAGTCTATGTAAGTTATATTCTGTATAATAACTTTATTCTATGTAAGTTGTATTCTGTATAATACCTTTAGTCTATGTAAGTTATACTCTGTATAATAACTTTAGTCTATGTAAGTTATATTCAGTATAATAACTTTATTCTATGTAAGTTATATTCTGTATAATAACTTTAGTCTATGCAAGTTATACTCTGTATAATAACTTTAGTCTATGTAAGTTATATTCTGTATAATAACTTTAGTCTATGTAAGTTACACTCTGTATAATAGCTTTAGTCTATGTAAGTTACATTCTGTATACTAGCTTTGGTCTATGTAAGTTACACTCTGTATACTAGCTTTATTGCGTGCGTCCGTGTGTGCGTACGTGCGTCCGTATGTGCGTGAATAAAACCTTTATTCTATGTAAGTTATATTCTGTATAATAACTTTAGTCTATGTAAGTTATATTCTGTATAATAACTTTAGTCTATGTAATTTGTATTCAGTATAATAATTTTAGTCTATGTAAGCTAAATTCTGTATAATAACTTTAGTCTATGTAATTTGAATTCTGTATAATAACTTTAGTCTATGTAAGCTAAATTCTGTATACTAACTTTAGTCTATGTAATTTGTATTCTGTATAATAACTTTAGTCTATGTAAGCTAAATTCTGTATAATAACTTTAGTCTATATAATTTATATTCTGTATAATAACTTTATTCTATGTAAGTTATATTCTGTATAATAGCTTTACTCTATGTAAGTTGTATTCTGTATAATAACTTTAGTCTATGTAAGCTATATTCTGTATAATAACTTTAGTCTATGTAAGTTATATTCTGTATAATAACTTTAGTCTATGTGAGCTATATTCTGTATAATAAATTTAGTCTATGTAAGTCATATTCTGTATAATAGCTTTACTCTATGTAAGTTGTATTCTGTATAATAACTTTAGTCTATGTAAGCTATATTCTGTATAATTACTTTATTCTATGTAAGTTTTACTCTGTATAATAACTTTAGTCTATGTAAGTTATATTCTGTATAATAACTTTAGTCTATGTAAGTTATATTCTGTATACTAACTTTAGTCTATGTAAGTTATACTCTGTATAATAACTTTAGTCTATGTAAGTTGTATTCTGTATAATAACTTTAGTCTATGTAAGTTATACTCTGTATAATAACTTTAGTCTATGTAAGTTATATTCTGTATAATAACTTTAGTCTATGTAAGTTATACTCTGTATAATAACTTTAGTCTATGTAAGTTATATTCTGTATAATAACTTTAGTCTATGTAAGTTATACTCTGTATAATAACTTTAGTCTATATAAGTTGTATTCTGTATAATAACTTTAGTCTATGTAAGTTATAGTCTGTATAACAACTTTAGTCTATGTAAGTTATATTCTGTATAATAACTTTAGTCTATGTAAGCTACATTCTGTATAATAACATTAGTGCGTGTGTGCGTGCGTCCGTGTGTGCGTGCGTGTGTGCGTGTATAAAAACTTTATTCTATGTAAGTTATATTCTGTATAACAACTTTAGTCTATGTAAGTTATACTCTGTATAATAACTTTAGTATATGTAAGTTATATTCTGTATAATAACTTTAGTCTATGTAAGTTATACTCTGTATAATAACTGTAGTCTATGTAAGTTATATTCTGTATAATAACTTTAGTCTATGTAAGTTATATTCTGTATAATAATTGTAGTCTATGTAAGTTATATTCTGTATAATAACTTTATTCTATGTAAGTTATATTCTGTATAATAACTTTAGTCTATGTACGTAATATTCTATATAATAACTGTAGTCTATGTAAGTTATACTCTGTATACTAACTTTAGTCTATGTAAGCTATATTCTGTATACTAACTTTAGTCTATGTAAGTTATACTCTGTATAATAACTTTAGTCTATGTAAGCTATATTCTGTATAATAACTTTAGTCTATGTACGTTATATTCTGTATAATAAATTTAGTCTATGTACGTTATATTCTGTATAATAACTTAAGTCTATGTACGTTATATTCTATATAATAAATTTAGTCTATGTAAGCTACATTCTGTATAATAACTTTAGTGCGTGCGTGCGTGCGTTCGTGCGTGCGTGCGTATGTGCGTGTGTGCGTCCATAAAACCTTTATTCTATGTAAGTTATATTCTGTATAACAACTTTAGTCTATGTAAGTTATATTCTGTATAATAATTATAGTCTATGTAAGTTATATTCTGTATAATAGCTTTAGTCTATGTAAGTTAATAACTTTAGTCAATGTAAGTTATACACTGTATAATAACGTTAGTCTATGTAAGCTATATTCTGTATAATAACTTTAGTCTATGTAAGCTATATTCTGTATAATAACTTTAGTCTATGTACGTTATATTCTGTATAATAAATTTAGTCTATGTACGTTATATTCTGTATAATAACTTTAGTCTATGTAAGTTATATTCTGTATAATAACTTTATTATATGTAAGTTATACTCTGTATAATAACTTTAGTCTATGTAAGTTGTATTCTGTATAATAACTTTAGTCTATGTAAGTTATATTCTGTATAACAACTATAGTCTATGTAAGTTATATTCTGTATAATAACTTTATTATATGTAAGTTATACTCTGTATAATAACTTTAGTCTATGTAAGTTATATTCTGTATAATAACTTTAGTCTATGTAAGTTATATTCTGTATAATAACTTTAGTCTATGTAAGTTATATTCTGTATAATAACTTTAGTCTATGTAAGCTACATTCTGTATGATAACTTTAGTGCGTGCGTGCGTGCGTGCGTATGTGCGTGTTTGCGTGCATAAAACCTTTATTCTATGTAAGTTATATTCTGAATAACTACTTTAGTCTATGTAAGTTATATTCTGCATAATAACTTTAGTCTATGTAAGTTATGCTCTGTATAATAACTTTAGTCTATGTAAGTTGTATTCTGTATAATAACTTTAGTCTATGTAAGTTATACTCTGTATAATAACTTTAGTCTATGTAAGTTATATTCTGTATAATAACTTTAGTCTATGTAAGTTATACTCTGTATAATAACTTTAGTCTATGTAAGTTGTATTCTGTATAATAACTTTAGTCTATGTAAGTTATACTCTGTATAATAACTTTAGTCTATGTAAGTTGTATTCTGTATAATAACTTTAGTCTATGTAAGTTATAGTCTGTATAATAAATTTAGTCTATGTAAGCTACATTCTGTATAATAACTTTAGTGCGTGCGTGCGTGCGTGCGTTCGTGCGTGCGTGCGTATGTGCGTGTGTGCGTCCATAAAACCTTTATTCTATGTAAGTTATATTCTGTATAACAACTTTAGTCTTTGTAAGTTATATTCTGTATAATAACTTTAGTCTATGTAAGTTATGCTCTGTATAATAACTTTAGTCTATGTAAGTTGTATTCTGTATAATAACTTTAGTCTAAGTAAGCTACATTCTGTATAATAACATTAGTGCGTGTGTGCGTGCGTCCGTGTGTGCGTGCGTGTGTGCGTGTATAAAACCTTTATTCTATGTAAGTTATATTCTGTATAACAACGATAGTCTATGTAAGTTATATTCTGTATAATAACTTTATTCTATGTAAGTTATATTCTGTATAATAACTTTAGTCTATGTAAGTTATATTCTGTATAATAACTTTAGTCTATGTAAGTTATATTCTATATAATAACTTTAGTCTATGTAAGTTATATTCGATATAATAACTGTAGTCTATGTATGTTATACTCTGTATAATAACTTTAGTATATGTTAGTTATATTCTGTATAATAACTTTAGTCTATGTAAGTTATATTCTGTATAATAACTTTAGTCTATGTAATTTGTATTCTGTATAATAACTTTAGTCTATGTAAGCTAAATTCTGTATAATAACTTTAGTCTATGTAAGTTATATTCTGTATAATAACTTTATTCTATGTAAGTTATATTCTGTATAATAACTTTATTCTATGTACGTTATATTCTGAATAATAACTTTAGTCTATGTAAGCTATATTCTGTATAATAACTTTAGTCTATGTAAGTTATATTCTGTATAATAACTTTAGTCTATGTGAGCTATATTCTGTATAATAACTTTAGTCTATGTAAGTTATATTCTGTATAATAACTTTATTCTATGTAAGTTGTATTCTGTATAATACCTTTAGTCTATGTAAGTTATACTCTGTATAATAACTTTAGTCTATGTAAGTTATATTCAGTATAATAACTTTATTCTATGTAAGTTATATTCTGTATAATAACTTTAGTCTATGCAAGTTATACTCTGTATAATAACTTTAGTCTATGTAAGTTATATTCTGTATAATAACTTTAGTCTATGTAAGTTACACTCTGTATAATAGCTTTAGTCTATGTAAGTTACATTCTGTATACTAGCTTTGGTCTATGTAAGTTACACTCTGTATACTAGCTTTATTGCGTGCGTCCGTGTGTGCGTACGTGCGTCCGTATGTGCGTGAATAAAACCTTTATTCTATGTAAGTTATATTCTGTATAATAACTTTAGTCTATGTAAGTTATATTCTGTATAATAACTTTAGTCTATGTAATTTGTATTCAGTATAATAATTTTAGTCTATGTAAGCTAAATTCTGTATAATAACTTTAGTCTATGTAATTTGAATTCTGTATAATAACTTTAGTCTATGTAAGCTAAATTCTGTATACTAACTTTAGTCTATGTAATTTGTATTCTGTATAATAACTTTAGTCTATGTAAGCTAAATTCTGTATAATAACTTTAGTCTATATAATTTATATTCTGTATAATAACTTTATTCTATGTAAGTTATATTCTGTATAATAGCTTTACTCTATGTAAGTTGTATTCTGTATAATAACTTTAGTCTATGTAAGCTATATTCTGTATAATAACTTTAGTCTATGTAAGTTATATTCTGTATAATAACTTTAGTCTATGTGAGCTATATTCTGTATAATAAATTTAGTCTATGTAAGTCATATTCTGTATAATAGCTTTACTCTATGTAAGTTGTATTCTGTATAATAACTTTAGTCTATGTAAGCTATATTCTGTATAATTACTTTATTCTATGTAAGTTTTACTCTGTATAATAACTTTAGTCTATGTAAGTTATATTCTGTATAATAACTTTAGTCTATGTAAGTTATATTCTGTATACTAACTTTAGTCTATGTAAGTTATACTCTGTATAATAACTTTAGTCTATGTAAGTTGTATTCTGTATAATAACTTTAGTCTATGTAAGTTATACTCTGTATAATAACTTTAGTCTATGTAAGTTATATTCTGTATAATAACTTTAGTCTATGTAAGTTATACTCTGTATAATAACTTTAGTCTATGTAAGTTATATTCTGTATAATAACTTTAGTCTATGTAAGTTATACTCTGTATAATAACTTTAGTCTATATAAGTTGTATTCTGTATAATAACTTTAGTCTATGTAAGTTATAGTCTGTATAACAACTTTAGTCTATGTAAGTTATATTCTGTATAATAACTTTAGTCTATGTAAGCTACATTCTGTATAATAACATTAGTGCGTGTGTGCGTGCGTCCGTGTGTGCGTGCGTGTGTGCGTGTATAAAAACTTTATTCTATGTAAGTTATATTCTGTATAACAACTTTAGTCTATGTAAGTTATACTCTGTATAATAACTTTAGTATATGTAAGTTATATTCTGTATAATAACTTTAGTCTATGTAAGTTATACTCTGTATAATAACTGTAGTCTATGTAAGTTATATTCTGTATAATAACTTTAGTCTATGTAAGTTATATTCTGTATAATAATTGTAGTCTATGTAAGTTATATTCTGTATAATAACTTTATTCTATGTAAGTTATATTCTGTATAATAACTTTAGTCTATGTACGTAATATTCTATATAATAACTGTAGTCTATGTAAGTTATACTCTGTATACTAACTTTAGTCTATGTAAGCTATATTCTGTATACTAACTTTAGTCTATGTAAGTTATACTCTGTATAATAACTTTAGTCTATGTAAGCTATATTCTGTATAATAACTTTAGTCTATGTACGTTATATTCTGTATAATAAATTTAGTCTATGTACGTTATATTCTGTATAATAACTTAAGTCTATGTACGTTATATTCTATATAATAAATTTAGTCTATGTAAGCTACATTCTGTATAATAACTTTAGTGCGTGCGTGCGTGCGTTCGTGCGTGCGTGCGTATGTGCGTGTGTGCGTCCATAAAACCTTTATTCTATGTAAGTTATATTCTGTATAACAACTTTAGTCTATGTAAGTTATATTCTGTATAATAATTATAGTCTATGTAAGTTATATTCTGTATAATAGCTTTAGTCTATGTAAGTTAATAACTTTAGTCAATGTAAGTTATACACTGTATAATAACGTTAGTCTATGTAAGCTATATTCTGTATAATAACTTTAGTCTATGTAAGCTATATTCTGTATAATAACTTTAGTCTATGTACGTTATATTCTGTATAATAAATTTAGTCTATGTACGTTATATTCTGTATAATAACTTTAGTCTATGTAAGTTATATTCTGTATAATAACTTTATTATATGTAAGTTATACTCTGTATAATAACTTTAGTCTATGTAAGTTGTATTCTGTATAATAACTTTAGTCTATGTAAGTTATATTCTGTATAACAACTATAGTCTATGTAAGTTATATTCTGTATAATAACTTTATTATATGTAAGTTATACTCTGTATAATAACTTTAGTCTATGTAAGTTGTATTCTGTATAATAACTTTAGTCTATGTAAGTTATATTCTGTATAACAACTATAGTCTATGTAAGTTATATTCTGTATAATAACTTTATTATATGTAAGTTATATTCTGTATAATAACTATAGTCTATGTAAGTTATACTCTGTATAATAACTTTAGTCTATGTAAGTTGTATTCTGTATAATAACGTTAGTCTATGTACGTTATATTCTGAATAATAACTTTAGTCTATGTAAGCTACATTCTGTATGATAACTTTAGTGCGTGCGTGCGTGCGTGCGTATGTGCGTGTTTGCGTGCATAAAACCTTTATTCTATGTAAGTTATATTCTGTATAACTACTTTAGTCTATGTAAGTTATATTCTGTATAATAACTTTAGTCTATGTAAGTTATGCTCTGTATAATAACTTTAGTCTATGTAAGTTGTATTCTGTATAATAACTTTAGTCTATGTAAGTTATACTCTGTATAATAACTTTAGTCTATGTAAGTTATATTCTGTATAATAACTTTAGTCTATGTAAGTTATACTCTGTATAATAACTTTAGTCTATGTAAGTTGTATTCTGTATAATAACTTTAGTCTATGTAAGTTATACTCTGTATAATAACTTTAGTCTATGTAAGTTGTATTCTGTATAATAACTTTAGTCTATGTAAGTTATAGTCTGTATAATAAATTTAGTCTATGTAAGCTACATTCTGTATAATAACTTTAGTGCGTGCGTGCGTGCGTGCGTTCGTGCGTGCGTGCGTATGTGCGTGTGTGCGTCCATAAAACCTTTATTCTATGTAAGTTATATTCTGTATAACAACTTTAGTCTTTGTAAGTTATATTCTGTATAATAACTTTAGTCTATGTAAGTTATGCTCTGTATAATAACTTTAGTCTATGTAAGTTGTATTCTGTATAATAACTTTAGTCTATGTAAGCTACATTCTGTATAATAACATTAGTGCGTGTGTGCGTGCGTCCGTGTGTGCGTGCGTGTGTGCGTGTATAAAACCTTTATTCTATGTAAGTTATATTCTGTATAACAACGATAGTCTATGTAAGTTATATTCTGTATAATAACTTTATTCTATGTAAGTTATATTCTGTATAATAACTTTAGTCTATGTAAGTTATATTCTGTATAATAACTTTAGTCTATGTAAGTTATATTCTATATAATAACTTTAGTCTATGTAAGTTATATTCGATATAATAACTGTAGTCTATGTATGTTATACTCTGTATAATAACTTTAGTATATGTTAGTTATATTCTGTATAATAACTTTAGTCTATGTAAGTTATACGCTGTATAATAACTGTAGTCTATGTAAGTTATATTCTGTATAGCAACTTTAGTCTATGTACGTTATACTCTGTATAATAAATTTAGTCTATGTACGTTATATTCTGTATAATAACTTTAGTCTATGTACGTTATATTCTGTATAATAAATTTAGTCTATGTAAGCTACATTCTGTATAATAACTTTAGTGAGTGCGTGCGTGCGTGCGTGCGTGCGTGCGTATGTGCGTGTGTGCGTCCATAAAACCTTTATTCTATGTAAGTTATATTCTGTATAACAACTTTAGTCTATGTAAGTTATAGTCTGTATAATAACTTTAGTCTATGTAAGTTATGCTGTGTATAATACCTTTAGTCTATGTAAGTTGTATTCTGTATAATAACTTTAGTCTATGTAAGTTATACTCTGTATAATAACTTTAGTCTATGTAAGTTATATTCTGTATAATAACTTTAGTCTATGTAAGTTATACTCTGTATAATAACATTAGTCTATGTAAGTTGTATTCTGTATAATAACTTTAGTCTATGTAAGTTATATTCTGTATAATAACTTTCGTCTATGTAAGTTATACTCTGTATAATAACTTTAGTCTATGTAAGTTGTATTCTGTATAATAACGTTAGTCTATGTACGTTATATTCTGTATAATAACTTTATTCTATGTAAGCTACATTCTGTATAATAACTTTAGTGAGTGCGTCCGTGCCTGTGTGCGTGTGTGCGTGTGTGCGTGTGTGCGTGCATAAAACCTTTATTCTATGTAAGTTATATTCTGTATAACAACTTTATTCTATGTAAGTTGTATTCTGTATAATAACGTTAGTTTATGTACATTATATTCTGTATAATAGCTTTAGTCTATGTAAGTTATACTCTGTATAATAACTTTAGTCTATGTAAGTTGTATTCTGTATAATAACTTTAGTCTATGTAAGTTATATTCTGTATAACAACTATAGTCTATGTAAGTTATATTCTGTATAATAACTTTATTATATGTAAGTTATA
>CM026392.1:2008224-2056265 GCA_014843695.1 Archivesica marissinica | reverse complement strand
ACATTTCATCCTAGGTATACAATATAACATTTCATCCTAGGTATACAATATAACATTTCCTCCTAGGTATACAATATAACATTTCATCCTAGGTATACAATATAACATTTCATCCTAGGTATACAATATAACATTTCATCCTAGGTATACAATATAACATTTCATCCTAGGTATACAATATAACATTTCATCCTAGGTATACAATATAACATTTCATCCTAGGTATACAATATAACATTTCATCCTAGGTATACAATATAACATTTCATCCTAGGTATACAATATAACATTTCATCAGTATACAATATAACATTTCATCCTAGGTATACAATATAACATTTCATCCTAGGTATACAATATAACATTTCATCCTAGGTATACAATATAACATTTCATCCTAGGTATACAATATAACATTTCATCCTAGGTATACAATATAACATTTCATCCTAGGTATACAATATAACATTTCATCCTAGGTATACAATATAACATTTCATCCTAGGTATACAATATAACATTTCATCCTAGGTATACAATATAACATTTCATCCTAGGTATACAATATAACATTTCATCCTAGGTATACAATATAACATTTCATCCTAGGTATACAATATAACATTTCATCCTAGGTATACAATATAACATTTCATCCTAGGTATACAATATAACATTTCATCCTAGGTATACAATATAACATTTCATCCTAGGTATACAATATAACATTTCATCCTAGGTATACAATATAACATTTCATCCTAGGTATACAATATAACATTTCATCCTAGGTATACAATATAACATTTCATCCTAGGTATACAATATAACATTTCATCAGGTATACAATATAACATTTCATCCTAGGTATACAATATAACATTTCATCCTAGGTATACAATATAACATTTCATCCTAGGTATACAATATAACATTTCATCCTAGGTATACAATATAACATTTCATCAGGTATACAATATAACATTTCATCCTAGGTATACAATATAACATTTCATCAGGTATACAATATAACATTTCATCCTAGGTATACAATATAACATTTCATCCTAGGTATACAATATAACATTTCATCCTAGGTATACAATATAACATTTCATCCTAGGTATACAATATAACATTTCATCCTAGGTATACAATATAACATTTCATCCTAGGTATACAATATAACATTTCATCCTAGGTATACAATATAACATTTCATCCTAGGTATACAATATAACATTTCATCCTAGGTATACAATATAACATTTCATCCTAGGTATACAATATAACATTTCATCCTAGGTATACAATATAACATTTCATCCTAGGTATACAATATAACATTTCATCAGGTATACAATATAACATTTCATCCTAGGTATACAATATAACATTTCATCAGGTATACAATATAACATTTCATCCTAGGTATACAATATAACATTTCATCCTAGGTATACAATATAACATTTCATCAGGTATACAATATAACATTTCATCCTAGGTATACAATATAACATTTCATCCTAGGTATACAATATAACATTTCATCCTAGGTATACAATATAACATTTCATCCTAGGTATACAATATAACATTTCATCCTAGGTATACAATATAACATTTCATCCTAGGTATACAATATAACATTTCATCCTAGGTATACAATATAACATTTCATCCTAGGTATACAATATAACATTTCATCCTAGGTATACAATATAACATTTCATCCTAGGTATACAATATAACATTTCATCCTAGGTATACAATATAACATTTCATCCTAGGTATACAATATAACATTTCATCCTAGGTATACAATATAACATTTCATCCTAGGTATACAATATAACATTTCATCCTAGGTATACAATATAACATTTCATCCTAGGTATACAATATAACATTTCATCCTAGGTATACAATATAACATTTCATCCTAGGTATACAATATAACATTTCATCCTAGGTATACAATATAACATTTCATCCTAGGTATACAATATAACATTTCATCCTAGGTATACAATATAACATTTCATCCTAGGTATACAATATAACATTTCATCCTAGGTATACAATATAACATTTCCTCCTAGGTATACAATATAACATTTCATCCTAGGTATACAATATAACATTTCATCCTAGGTATACAATATAACATTTCATCCTAGGTATACAATATAACATTTCATCCTAGGTATACAATATAACATTTCATCCTAGGTATACAATATAACATTTCATCCTAGGTATACAATATAACATTTCATCCTAGGTATACAATATAACATTTCATCCTAGGTATACAATATAACATTTCATCCTAGGTATACAATATAACATTTCATCCTAGGTATACAATATAACATTTCATCCTAGGTATACAATATAACATTTCATCCTAGGTATACAATATAACATTTCATCCTAGGTATACAATATAACATTTCATCCTAGGTATACAATATAACATTTCATCCTAGGTATACAATATAACATTTCATCCTAGGTATACAATATAACATTTCATCCTAGGTATACAATATAACATTTCATCCTAGGTATACAATATAACATTTCATCCTAGGTATACAATATAACATTTCATCCTAGGTATACAATATAACATTTCATCCTAGGTATACAATATAACATTTCATCAGGTATACAATATAACATTTCATCCTAGGTATACAATATAACATTTCATCCTAGGTATACAATATAACATTTCATCCTAGGTATACAATATAACATTTCATCCTAGGTATACAATATAACATTTCATCCTAGGTATACAATATAACATTTCATCCTAGGTATACAATATAACATTTCATCCTAGGTATACAATATAACATTTCATCCTAGGTATACAATATAACATTTCATCCTAGGTATACAATATAACATTTCATCCTAGGTATACAATATAACATTTCATCCTAGGTATACAATATAACATTTCATCCTAGGTATACAATATAACATTTCATCCTAGGTATACAATATAACATTTCATCCTAGGTATACAATATAACATTTCATCCTAGGTATACAATATAACATTTCATCCTAGGTATACAATATAACATTTCATCCTAGGTATACAATATAACATTTCATCCTAGGTATACAATATAACATTTCATCCTAGGTATACAATATAACATTTCATCCTAGGTATACAATATAACATTTCATCCTAGGTATACAATATAACATTTCATCCTAGGTATACAATATAACATTTCATCCTAGGTATACAATATAACATTTCATCCTAGGTATACAATATAACATTTCATCCTAGGTATACAATATAACATTTCATCCTAGGTATACAATACAACATTTCATCCTAGGTATACAATATAACATTTCCTCCTAGGTATACAATATATCATTTCATCCTAGGTATACAATATAACATTTCCTCCTAGGTATACATTATAACATTTCCTCCTAGGTATACAATATAACATTTCATCCTAGGTATACAATATAACATTTCATCCTAGGTATACAATATAACATTTCATCCTAGGTATACAATATAACATTTCATCCTAGGTATACAATATAACATTTCATCCTAGGTGTACAATATAACATTTCATCCTAGGTATACAATATAACATTTCATCCTAGGTATACAATATAACATTTCATCCTAGGTATACAATATAACATTTCATCCTAGGTATACAATATAACATTTCATCCTAGGTATACAATATAACATTTCATCCTAGGTATACAATATAACATTTCATCCTAGGTATACAATATAACATTTCATCCTAGGTATACAATATAACATTTCATCCTAGGTATACAATATAACATTTCATCCTAGGTATACAATATAACATTTCATCCTAGGTATACAATATAACATTTCATCCTAGGTATACAATATAACATTTCATCCTAGGTATACAATATAACATTTCATCCTAGGTATACAATATAACATTTCATCCTAGGTATACAATACAACATTTCATCAGCTATACAATATATCATTTCATCCTATGTATACAATATAACATATCATCCTAGGTATACAATATAATATTTCATCCTAGGTATACAATACAACATTTCATCAGCTATACAATATATCATTTCATCCTATGTATACAATATAACATATCATCCTAGGTATACAATATAATATTTCATCCTAGGTATACAATATAACATTTCATCCTATGTGTACAATATAACATATCATCCTAGGTATACAATATAACATTTCATCCTAGGTATACAATATAACATTTCATCTTAGGTATACAATATAACATTTCATCCTAGGTATACAATATAACATTTCATCCTAGGTATACATTATAACATTTCCTCCTAGGTATACAATATAACATTTCATCCTAGGTATACAATACAACATTTCATCCTAGGTATACAATATAACATTTCATCAGGTATACAATATAACATTTCATCAGGTATACAATATAACAATTCATCCTAGGCTTACAATATAACATTTCATCAGGTATACAATATAACATTTCCTCCTAGGTATACAATACAACATTTCATCCTAGGCATACAATATAACATTTCCTCCTAGGCATACAATATAACATTTCATCCTAGGTGTACATTATAACATTTCCTCCTAGGTATACAATACAACATTTCATCCTAGGTATACAATATAACATTTCATCCTAGGTGTACATTATAACATTTCCTCCTAGGCATACAATATAACATTTCCTCCTAGGTATACACTACAACATTTCATCCTAGGTATACAATATAACATTGCATCAGGTATACAATATAACATTTCATCAGGTATACAATATAACATTGCATCCTAGGTATACAATATAACATTGCATCAGGTATACAATACAACATTTCATCCTAGGTATACAATATAACATTGCATCAGGTATACAATACAACATTTCATCCTAGGTATACAATATAACATTTCATCAGGTATACAATATAACATTTCATCAGGTATAAAATATAACATTTCATCAGGTATACAATATAACATTTCATCAGGAATACAATATAACATTTCATCCTAGGTATACAATATAACATTTCATCAGGTATACAATATAACATTTCATCAGGTATACAATATAACATTTCATCAGGTATACAATATAACATTTCATCCTAGGTATACAATATAACATTTCATCAGGTATACAATATAACATTTCATCAGGTATACAATATAACATTTCATCCTAGGTATACAATATAACATTTCATCAGGTATACAATATAACATTTCATCCTAGGTATACAATATAACATTTCATCAGGTATACAATATAACATTTCATCAGGTATACAATATAACATTTCATCAGGTATACAATATAACATTTCATCCTAGGTATACAATATAACATTTCATCAGGTATACAATAGAACATTTCATCAGGTATACAATATAACATTTCATCAGGTATACAATATAACATTTCATCAGGTATACAATATAACATTTCATCAGGTATACATTATAACATTTCATCAGGTATACAATAGAACATTTCATCAGGTATACAATATAACATTTCATCAGGCATACAATATAACATTTCATCAGGTATACAATATAACATTTCATCAGGTATACAATATAACATTTCATCAGGTATACATTATAACATTTCATCAGGTATACAATATAACATTTCATCAGGTATACAATATAACATTTCATCAGGTATACAATAGAACATTTCATCAGGTATACAATATAACATTTCATCAGGTATACAATATAACATTTCATCAGGTATACAATATAACATTTCATCAGGTATACAATATAACATTTCATCAGGTATACAATATAACATTTCATCAGGTATACAATATAACATTTCATCAGGTATACAATATAACATTTCATCAGGTATACAATATAACATTTCATCAGGTATACAATATAACATTTCATCAGGTATACAATATAACATTTCATCAGGTATACAATATAACATTTCATCAGGTATACAATATAACATTTCATCAGGTATACAATATAACATTTCATCAGGTATACAATATAACATATAAAACAATTGATCCGATTCTGTTGTACTCGGCATCCATAATAAGCGTTGGCTATGGATCTGAGCGAACATTTTACGGTACGGTATAAACTACCGTTGTTAAATCTGCAATTAACCATGGGTACATCCTGTCTATTTTATGGGTGTTATATTTTGCTCCCACTGTCACTAACGTATGAATGAACAACACATGACGTGAATAAGCCATATTAAAATATCGTGACGTACTTTGCATTTTATTTGTAATTTTACCCTTGTTAATTACTTTGCTTACGTGGTATTCGGCGCTTAGACTGTCAGCAACTGGAATACAGAAGATGTGCTACAGGGAGTTATTTTGCAAAACCATCAGCCAAATAACAGACATGAAGACAAATATCAAACCCATTATTGTATTCTTTTATAGCATTAGAATTATAGTGTTAGAATGAACATACTATTTGTCTTCTTTTATATTGTGTTGTGTTGCTGTGAGATTGCAACAATGCTACATGGAATTAAGCACTTATGGCACTCTACTCCAAACCTTGGTTTATTAGCCGAAAAACAACGGCATACCTATTATTTCCTAATTAAATATAAATCCTAAGAATATGATAACACATATATTTGTGTCGCATTACAAATCACAGATAGTATGGAAGTTCTATAAATGTTGCATGTAATAAGTCATTTTCGCACTTGTATAAAAATTATATAAATATAATTCGCTTAATTCCATTATCAAATTTATATTCGTTCTATGTATCCATGATTGCTATGAAATATGTTTCTTAATTTAAGCATGTTGTTTTGAATTAGTATGGTCTCATAAACTATATGCCATGTCTCAATGATCTTAATCACATGTTCTCTATTGAATGGTTTGTTACAATCGGTCCAAATAGCGAAAGTGACCTAAACTTAAATTGGATACAAATTCTTGGAAACAGTTGTGGACCTTATAAACATGCTTGTATTATTCCATTTTGCACATTGTTTGTAAATAAATAGCAGAAGCAGCATTTGTGTTCAAGTTTTAATTTCAAAATATATAAATATAATGAATATTACTTGTATTACTACATATCTCTGTGAGTCTGATCTCCAGACTGAATGTCATCTAGCAGCATACATGTTAAATTGATATAAACAACTATGTGCTTAGCTTACTATAGAAATCTCAATTCGTTATTAATGTCATAGTCTTGTGTAAACTGATCACATTATCCAAAACAGTTCATAGCATACAGTTGCATATATATGCATTCCTTACAAAACCAGTTGATAACATACAGTTGCACATATATGCATTCCTTACAAAACCAGTTGATATAATACAGTTGCACATATATGCATTCCTTACAAAACCAGTTGATATAATACAGTTGCACATATATGAATTCCTTACCAAACCAGTTGATATATTACAGTTGTACATATATGTATTCCTTACCAAACCAGTTGATATATTACAGTTGTATATACATGTATTCCTTACCAAACCAGTTGATATATTACAGTTGTATATACATTTATTACTTACAAAACCAGCAGTACTCATGTTTTGCAGAAATACAAATAAGTATGAATGTAGGCATTGAAAGAAGTGGAAAACAAAAACGTCCAGATTCTGATGCCATGTCTGCAAGATGATATTAGAAACTATTTCCTTGAATCGATAAATTATTCACATAGCACAGGACAAGTCTACAAAAACAAGGAATCATTTCTTTACTCTCAAAACCAAATAAAGATTTATTGTCGCGGGCAAATTGGCATTCAATCAATTTATAACTACATTTATTGCAAACATATTTTAAAAGGTTATATACGCCTTAATCAATTATGCACACACTTCCTTTCTCGAGCATGAGGTTAATGTTCAACAGTAGCTACATTGAGTGGGTAGGAATTGAAAAGTAGATACATTGTGTGGGTTGGAACGGAACATTAGATATATTGTGTGGGTAGGAATTGAACAGTAGATACATTGTGTGGGTTGGAACAGAACATTAGATACATTGTGTGGGTAGGATCGGAACATTAGATACATTGTGTGGGTAGGAATTGAACAGCAGATACATTGTGTAGGTAGGAATTGAACATAAGATACATTGTGTGGGTAGGAACGGAACAGTAGATGCATTGTGTGGGTTGGAATTGAACAGCAGATACATTGTGTGGGTTGGAATTGAACAGCAGATACATTGTGTGGGTAGGAATTGAACAGCAGATACATTGTGTGGGTTGAAATTGAACAGCAGATACATTGTGTGGGTAGGAATTGAACAATATATACATTGTGTGGTTTGGAGCTGAACAGTAGATACATTGTGTGGGTAGGAATTGAACAATATATATATTGTGTGGTTTGGAGCTGAACAGTAGATACATTGTGTGGGTAGGAATTGAACAATATATACATTGTGTGATTTGGAGCTGAACAGTAGATACATTGTGTGGGTAGGAATTGAACAGTAGATACATTGTGTGGTTTGGAGCTGAACAGTAGATACATTGTGTGGGTAGGAATTGAACAGTATATATATTGTGTGGGTAGGAACTGAACAGTAGATACATTGTGTGGGTAGGAATTGAACAGTAGATACATTGTGTGATTTGGAGCTGAACAGTAGATACATTGTGTGGGTAGGAATTGAACAGTAGATACATTGTGTGGTTTGGAGCTGAACAGTAGATACATTGTGTGGGTAGGAATTGAACAGTATATATATTGTGTGGGTAGGAACTGAACAGTAGATACATTGTGTGGGTAGGAATTGAACAGTAGATACATTGTGTGATTTGGAGCTGAACAGTAGATACATTGTGTGGGTAGGAATTGAACAGTAGATACATTGTGTGGTTTGGAGCTGAACAGTAGATACATTGTGTGGGTAGGAATTGAACAGTATATATATTGTGTGGGTAGGAACTGAACAGTAGATACATTGTGTGGGTAGGAATTGAACAGTAGATACATTGTGTGATTTGGAGCTGAACAGTAGATACATTGTGTGGGTAGGAACGGAACAGTAGATACATTGTGTGGGTAGGAACTGAACAGTAGATACATTGTATGGGTTGGAACGGAACAGTATATACATTATGTGGGTTGGAATTGAACATTAGATACATTGTGTGGGTTGGAACGGAACAGTATATACATTGTGTGGGTTGGAACGGAACATTAGATACATTGTGTGGGTTGGATCGGAACATTAGATACATTGTGTGGGTTGGAACGGAACATTAGATACATTGTGTGGGTTGGAACGGAACAGTATATACATTGTGTGAGTTGGAACGGAACAGTAGATACATTGTGTGGGTAGGAACGGAACAGTAGATACATTGTGTGGGTTGGAACGGAACATTAGATACATTGTGTGGGTTGGATCGGAACATTAGATACATTGTGTGGGTAGGAATTGAACAGTATATACATTGTGTGGGTTGGAACGGAACAGTATATACATTGTGTGGGCAGGAACGGAACAGTATATACATTGTGTGGGTAGGAACGGAACAGTATATACATTGTGTGGGTTGGATCGGAACATTAGATACATTGTGTGGGTAGGAACGGAACAGTATATATATTGTGTGCGTTGGATCGGAACATTAGATACATTGTGTGGGTAGGAATTGAACAGTATATACATTATGCGGGTTGGAACGGAACAGCAGATACATTGTGTCGTTTGGAATTGAACAGTATATACATTGTGTGGGTAGGAATTGAACAGTATATACATTGTGTGGTTAGAAATTGAACAGTATATACATTGTGTGGGTAGGAATTGAACAGTATATACATTGTGTGGTTAGGAATTGAACAGTATATACATTGTGTGGGTTGGAACGGAAGAGTATATACATTGTGTGGGTTGGAACGGAATATTAGATACATTGTGTGAGTAGGAACTGAACAGTAGATACATTGTGTGGGTAGGAACTGAACAGTAGATACATTGTGTGGTTTGGAGCTGAACAGTAGATACATTGTGTGGTTTGGAGCTGAACAGTAGATACATTGTGTGGTTTGGAGCTGAACAGTAGATACAGTGTGTGGGTTAGAGCTGAACAGTAGATACAGTGTGTGAGTTGGAACGGAACATTAGATACATTGTATGGGTTGGAACTGAACAGTAGATGCATTGTGTGGATTGGAACTGAACAGTATATGCATTGTGTGGGTTGGAACGGAACAGTATATGCATTGTGTGGGTTGGAACGGAACAGTATATGCATTGTGTGGATTGGAACGGAACAGTATATGCATTGTGTGGGTTGGAACGGAACAGTATATGCATTGTGTGGATTGGAACGGAACATTATATGCATTGTGTGGGTTGGAACGGAACAGTATATGTATTGTGTGGATCGGAACGGAACAGTATATGCATTGTGTGGATTGGAACGGAACATTATATGCATTGTGTGGATTGGAACGGAACAGTATATGCATTGTGTGGATTGGAACGGAACATTATATGCATTGTGTGGGTTGGAACGGAACAGTATATGCATTGTGTGGATTGGAACGGAACAGTATATGCATTGTGTGGATTGGAACGGAACAGTATATGCATTGTGTGGGTTGGAACGGAACAGTATATGCATTGTGTGGATTGGAACGGAACAGTATATGCATTATGTGGATTGAAACTGAACAGTAGATACATTGTGTGAGTTGGAACTGAACATTAGATACATTGTGTGGGTTGGAACGGAACAGTATATATATTGTGTGGGTTGGAACGGATCAGTAGATATATTGTGTGGGTTGGAACGGATCAGTAGATATATTGTGTGGGTTGGAACGGATCAGTAGATATATTGTGTGGGTTGGAACGGATCAGTAGATATATTGTGTGGGTTGGAACGGATCAGTAGATATATTGTGTGGGTTGGAACGGATCAGTAGATATATTGTGTGGGTTGGAATGGATCAGTAGATATATTGTGTGGGTTGGAACGGATCAGTAGATATATTGTGTGGGTTGGAACGGATCAGTAGATATATTGTGTGGGTTGGAACGGATCAGTAGATATATTGTGTGGGTTGGAACGGATCAGTAGATATATTGTGTGGGTTGGAACGGATCAGTAGATACATTGTGTTGTTTGGATCGGAACATTAGATATATTATGTGGGTTGGATCGGAACATTAGATACAGTGTGTGGGTTGGATCGGAACATTAGATACAGTGTGTGGGTTGGATCGGAACATTAGATACAGTGTGTGGGTTGGATCGGAACATTAGATACAGTGTGTGTGTTGGATCGGATCATTAGATACAGTGTGTGTGTTGGATCGGAACATTAGATACAGTGTGTGGGTTGGATCGGAACATTAGATACATTGTGTGGGTTGGATCGGAACATTAGATACAGTATGTGGGTTGGATCGGAACATTAGATGCAGTGTGTGGGTTGGATCGGAACATTAGATACAGTGTGTGGGTTGGATCGGAACATTAGATACAGTGTGTGGGTTGGATCAGAACATTAGATACAGTGTGTGGGTTGGATCGGAACATTAGATACAGTGTGTGGGTTGGATCGGAACATTAGATACAGTGTGTGGGTTGGATCGGAACATTAGATACATTGTGTGGGTTGGAAGGGAGCAGTAGATTCTTTGATATGTGTGTTTGACCTAAACAATAGTGACATTGATCTTTGTATTGGACAGGAATAATATTAACTAATACATAAACTTATATCTAGTACATAACCTTATAGGCAGTACATACACTTATATATAGAATATAAACTTCTATCTAGTACATACAGTTATTTCTAGTACATAAACTTATATCTAGTACATAATCGTATATATAGTATATAATCTTATATCTAATACATACAGTTATATCTAGTACATAAAATTATATCTAGTACATAACCGTATATGTAGTACATACACTTCTATCTAGTATATAAACTTATATCTAGTACACAAACTTATATCTAGTACATATAGTTATATCTAGTACATAAACTTATATGTAGTACATAACCTTATATATAGTATATAAACTTATATCTAGTACATACAGTTATATCTAGTATATATACTTCTATCTAGTGCATACAAATATATCTAGTACATACAGTTATATCTAATATATATACTTCTATCTAGTACATACAGATATATCTAGTACATACATTTATATCTAGTACATAATCGTATATATAGTATATAATCTTATATCTAGTACATACAGTTATATCTAGTACATAAACTTATATCTAGTATATACACTTAAATCTTGTACATACAGTTATATGTAGTACATAACCTTATATGTAGTACATAACCATATATCTAGTACATAGCCTTATATGTAGCACATTCACTTATATCTAGTACATAGCCTTATATGTAGCACATTCACTTATATCTAGTACATAGCCTTATATGTAGCACATTCACTTATATCTAGTACATAACCTTATATGTAGCACATTCACTTATATCTAGTACATAACCTTATATGTAGTGCATTCACTTATATCTAGTACATAACCTTATATGTAGTGCATTCACTTATATCTAGTACATAACCTTATATGTAGTGCATTCACTTATATCTAGTACATAACCTTATATGTAGCACATTCACTTATATCTAGTACATAACCTTATATGTAGCACATTCACTTATATCTAGTACATAACCTTATATGTAGTGCATTCACTTATATCTAGTACATAACCTTATATGTAGTGCATTCACTTATATCTAGTACATAACCTTATATGTAGCACATTCACTTATATCTAGTACATAACCTTATATGTAGCACATTCACTTATATCTAGTACATAACCTTATATGTAGTGCATTCACTTATATCTAGTACATAACCTTATATGCAGCACATTCACTTATATCTAGTACATAACCTTATATGTAGTGCATTCACTTATATCTAGTACATAACCTTATATGTAGCACATTCACTTATATCTAGTACATAACCTTATATGTAGCACATTCACTTATATCTAGTACATAACCTTATATGTAGTGCATTCACTTATATCTAGTACATAACCTTATATGTAGTGCATTCGCTTATATCTAGTACATAACCTTATATGTAGTGCATTCACTTATATCTAGTACATAACCTTATATGTAGCACATTCACTTATATCTAGTACATAACCTTATATGTAGCACATTCACTTATATCTAGTACATAACCTTATATGTAGTGCATTCACTTATATCTAGTACAAACCTTATATGTAGTGCATTCACTTATATCTAGTACATAACCTTATATGTAGCACATTCACTTATATCTAGTACATAACCTTATATGTAGCACATTCACTTATATCTAGTACATAACCTTATATGTAGTGCATTCACTTATATCTAGTACATAACCTTATATGTAGCACATTCACTTATATCTAGTACATAACCTTATATGTAGCACATTCACTTATATCTAGTACATAACCTTATATGTAGTGCATTCACTTATATCTAGTACATAACCTTATATGTAGTGCATTCACTTATATCTAGTACATAACCTTATATGTAGTGCATTCACTTATATCTAGTACATAACCTTATATGTAGCACATTCACTTATATCTAGTACATAACCTTATATGTAGCACATTCACTTATATCTAGTACATAACCTTATATGTAGTGCATTCACTTATATCTAGTACATAACCTTATATGTAGCACATTCACTTATATCTAGTACATAACCTTATATGTAGTGCATTCACTTATATCTAGTACATAAACTTATATCTAGTACATACACTTATATCTGGCATATAAACTTATATCTAGTACATACACCAATATCTAGTACATAAACTTATATGTAGTATATAAACGTATATCTAGTACATAAACTTATATCTAGTACATATACTTCTATCTAGTACTTAGAGGTTATTAAACCGCGGAGGTGGGCCATTTGTGGATATTGGCGCACACTATGGGGATATTGGCCCTATAGATGTCACCTGCCTGGTTCAAAGATCACACATGGCTGAGGTACTCAGTTTCAGAAGATTCACTGTACTGTGGACACTGTGTTATTCGGGAGAAAACACGCCAAAGAAAAGCTGTTCATGAATCCTGTCCCAGACTGGAAGAATCTGGGCTCGTACATTAAGCGTTACGATTCCAACGTTTGCCAGCACCACGGTTGTGTCATCGCTGGGGAGAACTTTCTCAAGGTAGCCCAGCAGAAGCAACAGTCGGTCGTCAGTTTGTTATCAAGCAATCATGCTAAGCAAGTATCAGACAATCGCCATAATTATTATACTTCAAAGAATCACAGAGGTCATTATGTTGTGTGGAAAACAAATTATACCCATACGAGGCATTACTGGTGATAGGAGCAACTTCCGTGCTATTCTACAATCATTTGCTCAGATCGACAGCATATTGTCGAATCATTTGAGCTCTGGAGATCAGAGGGCTAAATATACATCTCCAGATGTCCAAAATGATAATTATAGTGCACTCGAGAATTGTTATTGCTTTTGATGGACATGTATAGCTAAGCAGAACAGTGTATTATCATGTTTATTTGTTATAAAAACATGTCCGAATATGTCTTTTAAATGCAGCAGAATGCGGGAAATAGCAACCCCCTTCGCTACGCTCACTCAACATTCTTTACCCGGGCCTGCACATAATTTGCCTCCTGGCTACGCCCCTGATAGAAACCTTTCAATAAAACAGCGTATACAATTTGTATGCATATGGATTATGTAGATTCTAAAACCATATGTAAAGTATATCCTGGTAGAATTCCAGAGAGATAATATAATAAAATAGCACTTAAAATATGTAAAATTCTTACAGCATTAATTCGTCACTGAGTAGACTAGCGTTCTAGATCTGTCTGCAGTATAATGGTATGCAAAACTTACAACTGTATTTTTCAGGTGATGAAAACTGCCCCGTCAAGCTTTACAAGCTATACGCCGAGAAGCGCCCAGAGGACATGAGGGATCCTACATCCAGAATTTATATCTGTAAAAATCCTGTTTATGGGTCAGACAAACCCAATGGTTCATTGTGGTACATTAGTATCCCAATGGGTAAAAATCCAATAGGAACATTTGCCAAAGTTATGAGTACTAAAGCTGGACTGTCAGGCAAATACACGAATCATTCAGGCCGCAAAACCTGCGTGAGCAAGTTGTTGGACGCAAATGTACCACTGTGGCAAACCTCTCTTTCTCTTATTATATATTGTCCGGTACTAATGCTCTAACCAGGGTCTATCCTATCGTAGACTCGCTGGAGTTGTCTAGGGGTTTTCTCTACGGTCCTTCAATAATGCTCTAACCAGGGTCTATCCTATCGTAGACTAGCTGGAGTTGTCTAGGGGTTTTCTCTACGGTCCTTCAATAATGCTCTAACCAGGGTCTATCCTATCGTAGACTCGCTGGCGTTGTCTATGGGGTTTCTCTACGGTCCTTCAATAATGTTCTAACTCAACACAGTCTATCAATTTCCTTTGTATAATATAATTTATAACAATCGCCTTTAATTTATATTATTACGTGTATCATATATTCGTAATATCTCGTATCTTATTGTTCGCCTCACTATTTCCTTATGTTCATAATAATCCCATATGACTAAATTAATTTCCTTCCTTCATCAAACTATTCCAATATATACATTAGCCAAAACAATCGTTTCTTACACGGCCTAATTATCTTCCGTTCACGTATTTAATACGACTTTAATATTTAAGAGTTAATACTTCTTTAAATATTAGTTTTTCTAACTGTCATAGAAACAGTTTATATCTCTAAAAGTGAGTTACATTGATTCCTTAAATGCCCCTCCTTGGCAGGATAATAATGCACTAATTTCTTCATCATTTCTCATTTCTTAAATAGCAAAATTAACATCTATCACAGACATAACGGCGCCAAACATCTGTGATGTTATACACTATTATGACTTGTTTCTCTGTCATCTATAAAGCGGCTATATTCTTACATAACTGACCACCTGCACTCCGTAGTGAAAATGTTCCCGCGTAAACAGAGAACTGATCATTTAGGCGCGAAAATAATAGCAGACGATTATACATATTACATAGCAGACGATTATACATATTGCATAAAATCATAATCTTACATGGTTAACAATGTATCATAATTATATATAAAAACTGTATTTATAAAATACATTTCTATTTATATATGACAATATTTATTCGTGCAAATAGATGTTTGTTTTTACTATCTTTTGCACACCACCTACATAGGTTGTGCAAATATCGGGACACAAAAACCTGTTGAGTCTAAACAGTTACAACACTGTTAGCATGAACAAACAAATCAATATGTCTAATATGCTCCATAAGGTCTCTGCTAGTGGAGATAGTAACGGTTTGTCTGCAAATGTTGGAGGAGACAGTACCCCAAATGTTCATGATGTTGTAAATGATTTCCAAAGTGGCAATGATGATGATGATGAGGAATTAGTTGCTGCGTCTCAAGAAATAGAAAATGCCTTGCAAAGTATTTCTGCTTATGAAGAAATAAAGGAATCTTCTTATGGCCAGGTGGTTGATCTACCATTAATTCATAAGTCTGATAGTACTTTACAGGTCAGTCACAACACATTCAATCCGGAAAGTTTGTTTAAAAACTGCACATTCAATGGGACAGTAAATATTGCCCTAAAGTAAACTATACCTCGTCGTCATTTTGAAAGTTGGCTACAAAATACAATGTTTGTAGTTCTATGAACTCCTGTGTCTCATATTGTTCAAACACATTTAATATAAGTACTGTTTGCATAGTTTTGAGATGCATGGATGAAATAAATTTTAAAAAAGTATTAAAGTTTGTGTCATGATCAATTTGTTGTTTATTACTCTCAGAAACAGTGTTTCCCACCCAATAATTAACTAGAGGTGGACTGGTTAGAAACCCAGGTAATCATTGAGTGTGTTGGTGTTATAATATAAATATACACTGGGCACGTTAAATAACCAGGGAGTATATTCGAAAATAGCTAAACAAAGGAATCGTACCCGTACAACCTCTATCACACACTTGTTTCTTAGACAGATACCTGCGCCTGTCCGATACTATATGTACACTAGCACTACTGTCCAAACAGGCAAACTGCTGACAAGGTTTTTCGCATGTTACGCATTTATTTCGTGATGCACATATTAAACTATTAAGATGATCCTATTACCAGATCTTGCACGCCTTAAAACGATGTAAACCTTTTATTTGTGCATCACGAAATAAATGCGCAATTTGCGAAAAACCTTGCCACCGATTTGCCAATATCTCCATACGGTGCGCCAATATCCACAAATGACCCACCTCCGCGGTTTAATAACCTCTAAATAACAGCACGTCAAACATGGCGGACGTTATAACAATGTCCATATCTAATAATAGCAACATGTCAAACATGGCGGACGTTATAACAATGTCAATATATAATAATAACAACATGTCAAAAATGGCGGACGTTATAACAATGTCAATATCTAATAACAACACATTAAACATGGCGGACGTTATAGCAATGTCAATATCTAATAACAACAAGTCAAACATGGCGGACGTTATAACAATGTCAATATCTAATAACAACACGTTAAACATGGCGGACGTCATAGCAATGTCAATATCTAATAGCAACACGTCAAACATGGCGGACATTATAACAATGTCAATATCTAATAGCAACATGTCAAACATGGCGGACATTATAACAATGTCAATATATAACAATAACAACACATCAAACATGGCGGACGTTATAGCAATGTCAATATATAACAATAACAACACGTTAAACATGGCGGACGTTATAGCAATGTCAATATATAACAATAACAACACGTCAAACATGGCGGACGTTATAGCAATGTCAATATATAACAATAACAACACGTCAAACATGGCGGACGTTATAGCAATGTCAATATCTAATAACAACACGTCAAACATGGCGGACGTTATAACAATGTCAATATCTAATAACAACAAGTCAAACATGGCGGACGTTATAGCAATGTCAATATATAACAATAACAACACGTCAAACATGGCGGACGTTATAGCAATGTCAATATATAACAATAACAACACGTCAAACATGGCGGACGTTATAGCAATGTCAATATATAACAATAACAACAGGTCAAACATGGCGGACGTTATAGCAATGTCAATATCTAATAACAACACGTCAAACATGGCGGACGTTATAACAATGTCAATATCTAATAACAACAAGTCAAACATGGCGGACGTTATAACAATGTCAATATCTAATAACAACAAGTCAAACATGGCGGACGTTATAACAATGTCAATATCTAATAATAACAACATGTCAAACATGGCGGACGTTATAACAATGTCAATATCTAATAATAACATGTCAAACATGGCGGACGTTATAACAATGTCAATATCTAATAATAACATGTCAAACATGGCGGACGTTATAACAATGTCACTATCTAAACAACAATCAAACATGGCGGACGTTATAACAATGTCAATATCTAAAACAACAAGTTAAACATGGCGGACGCTATTACAATGTCAATACAATAACAACAAGTCAAACATGGCGGACGTTATAACAATTCAATATCTAATAATAACAACATGTCAAACATGGCGGACGCTATAACATTGTCAATATCTAATAATAACAACGCGTTAAACATGGCGGACGTTATAGCAATATCAATATCTAATAGCAACAAGTCAAACATGGCGGACGTTATAGCAATGTCAATATATAACAATAACAACACGTCAAACATGGCGGACGTTATAGCAATGTCAATATATAACAATAACAACACGTCAAACATGGCGGACGTTATAGCAATGTCAATATATAACAATAACAACACGTCAAACATGGCGGACGTTATAGCAATGTCAATATATAACAATAACAACAGGTCAAACATGGCGGACGTTATAGCAATGTCAATATCTAATAACAACACGTCAAACATGGCGGACGTTATAACAATGTCAATATCTAATAACAACAAGTCAAACATGGCGGACGTTATAACAATGTCAATATCTAATAACAACAAGTCAAACATGGCGGACGTTATAACAATGTCAATATCTAATAATAACACCATGTCAAACATGGCGGACGTTATAACAATGTCAATATCTAATAATAACATGTCAAACATGGCGGACGTTATAACAATGTCAATATCTAATAATAACATGTCAAACATGGCGGACGTTATAACAATGTCAATATCTAATAATAACATGTCAAACATGGCGGACGTTATAACAATGTCACTATCTAATAACAACAAGTCAAACATGGCGGACGTTATAACAATGTCAATATCTAATAACAACAAGTTAAACATGGCGGACGCTATTACAATGTCAATATCTAATAACAACAAGTCAAACATGGCGGACGTTATAACAATGTCAATATCTAATAATAACAACATGTCAAACATGGCGGACGCTATAACATTGTCAATATCTAATAATAACAACGCGTTAAACATGGCGGACGTTATAGCAATATCAATATCTAATAGCAACACGTTAAACATGGCGGACGTTATAACAATGTCAATATCTAATAATAGCAACATGTTAAACATGGCGGACGTTATAACAATGTCAATATCTAATAATAGCAACATGTTAAACATGGCGAACGTTATAACAATGTCAATATCTAATAACAACAAGTCAAACATGGCGGACGCTATAACAATGTCACTATCTAATAATAGCAACATGTCAAACATGGCGGACGCAATAGCAATGTCACTATCTAATAATAACAACATGTTAAGCATGGCGGACGCTATAACAATGTCAATATCTAATAGCAACACGTCAAACATGGCGGACGTTATAACAATGTCAATATCTAATAGCAACACGTCAAACATGGCGGACGTTATAACAATGTCAATATCTAATAATAACAACATGTCAAACATGGCGGACGTTATAACAATGTCAATATCTAATAGCAACCCCACTTCAAACATGGCGGACGTTATAACAATGTCAATATCTAATAACAACAACATGTTAAACATGGCGGACGTTATAACAATGTCAATATCTAATAGCAACACATCAAACATGGCGGACGTTATAACAATATCAATATACAACAATAACAACACGTCAAACATGGCGGACGTTATAGCAATGTCAATATATAACAATAACAACACGTCAAACATGGCGGACGTTATAACAATGTCAATACCTAATAATAACAACAGGTCAAACATGGCGGACGTTATAACAATGTCAATATCTAATAATAACAACAGGTCAAACATGGCGGACGTTATAGCAATGTCAATATATAACAATAACAACACGTCAAGCATGGCGGACGTTATAGCAATGTCAATATCTAATAGCAACACGTTAAACATGGCGAACGTTATAACAATGTCAATATCTAATAGCAACCCCACTTCAAACATGGCGGACGTTATAACAATGTCAATATCTAATAATAGCAACACGTCAAACATGGCGGACGTTATAACAATGTCAGTATCTAATAACAACAGGTCAAACATGGCGGACGTTATAACAATGTCAATATCTAATAATAACAACAGGTCAAACATGGCGGACGTTATAACAATGTCAATATCTAATAATAACAACAGGTCAAACATGGCGGACGTTATAGCAATGTCAATATATAACAATAACAACACGTCAAGCATGGCGGACGTTATAGCAATGTCAATATCTAATAGCAACACGTTAGACATGGCGAACGTTATAACAATGTCAATATCTAATAGCAACCCCACTTCAAACATGGCGGACGTTATAACAATGTCAATATCTAATAATAGCAACACGTCAAACATGGCGGACGTTATAACAATGTCAGTATCTAATAACAACAGGTCAAACATGGCGGACGTTATAACAATGTCAATATCTAATAATAACAACATGTCAAACATGGTGGACGTTATAACAATGTCAATATCTAATAGCAACACATCAAACATGGCGGACGTTATAACAATGTCAATATCTAATAGCAACACATCAAACATGGCGGACGTTATAACAATGTCAATATCTAATAGCAACACATCAAACATGGCGGACGTTATAACAATGTCAATATCTAATATCAACACGTCAAACATGGCGGACGTTATAGCAATGTCAATATCTAATAGCAACACGTCAAACATGGCGGACATTATAACAATGTCAATATCTAATAGCAACATGTCAAAAATGGCGGACGTTATAACAATGTCAATATCTAATAATAGCAACATGTCAAACATGGCGGACGTTATAACAATGTCAATATCTAATAGCAACACGTCAAACATGGCGGACGTTATAGCAATGTCAATATATAACAATAACAACACATCAAACATGGCGGACGTTATAGCAATGTCAATATATAACAATAACAACACGTCAAACATGGCGGACGTTATAGCAATGTCAATATATAACAATAACAACACGTCAAACATGGCGGACGTTATAACAATGTCAATATCTAATAGCAACTCGTCAAACATGGCGGACGTTATAACAATGTCAATATCTAATAATAACAACATGTCAAACATGGCGGACGTTATAACAATGTCAATATATAACAATAACAACACGTCAAGCATGGCGGACGTTATAGCAATGTCAATATCTAATAATAACAACATGTCAAACATGGCGGACGTTATAGCAATGTCAATATCTAATAATAACAACCTGTCAAACATGGCGGACGTTATAGCAATGTCAATATCTAATAATAACATCATGTCAAAAATGGCGGACGTTATAACAATGTCAATATCTAATAATAACAACATGTCAAACATGGCGGACGTTATAACAATGTCAATATCTAATAGCAACATGTCAAACATGGCGGACGTTATAACAATGTCAATATCTAATAATAACAACATGTCAAACATGGCGGACGTTATAACAATGTCAATATCTAATAATAACAACATGTCAAACATGGCGGACGTTATAACAATGTCAATATCTAATAGCAACGCGTTAAACATGGCGGACGTTATAACAATGTCAATATCTAATAGCAATACGTCAAACATGGCGGACGTTATAACAATGTCAATATCTAATAATAACAACACGTCAAACATGGCGGACGTTATAACAATGTCAATATCTAATAGCAACACATCAAACATGGCGGACGTTATATCAATGTCAATATCTAATAGCAACACATCAAACATAGCGGACGTTATAACAATGTCAATATCTAATAATAACAACATGTCAAACATGGTGGACGTTATAACAATGTCAATATCTAATAGCAACACGTCAAACATGGCGGACGTTATAACAATGTCAATATCTAATAGCAACACATCAAACATGGCGGACGTTATAGCAATGTCATTATCTAATAATAACAACATGTCAAACATGGCGGACGTTATAACAATGTCAATATCTAATAATAGCAACATGTCAAACATGGCGGACGTTATAACAATGTCAATATCTAATAACAACAACATGTTAAACATGGCGGACGTTATAGCAATGTCAATATCTAATAATAGCAACATGTCAAACATGGCGGACGTTATAACAATGTCAATATCTAATAACAACAACATGTTAAACATGGCGGACGTTATAACAATGTCAATATCTAATAGCAACACGTCAAACATAGCGGACGTTATAACAATGTCAATATCTAATAGCAACACGTCAAACAAAGCGAACAGCATAACAATGTAAAGTTCTATCTAGCGGTTTATTATGTGTTATTATTTTACCACAATTCTCACACATTCTTGCTTTATCAATTGTTGGTTATTTTTATTCATATTCAGCATTCAACTAATACAAATATACATTTATCTAGAAAATAATCTAGACATTTATCTAGACAATGATCTAGACATTTATCTAACAATGGTATGGACAAGAATCTGGACAAGTATCTCGAGATTTATCTCGACAAGTTCTGGACAAGGATCAGGACATTATTTATCTAGACAATGTTATGGACAATGATCTGGAAAAGGTTCTAGACATGGTTCTGGACAAGAATCGAGATATTTATTTGGACAAGGATCTGAACATTTATCTAGTCAAGGATCTGAACAAGTATCTGGACAAGGATCTGAATAAGTTTCTGGACAAGGATCTGGACATGATTCTGGACAAGGATCTCGACAATGATCTGACCAAGTATCTAGAAAAGGATCTGGACACGGATTTCGACAAGGATCTCGACAAGAAGGATCTCGACAAGGATCTGGACAAGTATCTAGACAAGGATCTCGACAATGATCTCGACAAGAAGGATCTGTACAAGGATCTACCGATAATCAAGAGATTAATTCAGTGTCTCGCTACATATATATACAACAAGCTTAGAAGATCGTTGACAGCTCTCTTCAACAAGACGTCTCAGAAGGATTTTCATATCCTTATGCGACAGTGTTTGATTTAAGAGGGAAACATATTCCCCGCGTCAACCATCACAATCAATTACTGCACGACACGTACTATATTGCCATTGACAACTTGCTCCAATTGATGAAACCATATCCGTTTTAAGACCATCCTTAAAGCAATGTAACATGTAATACTATTTGATTTCAGATTATAAGCTTTTCTCTACCATGCGACTGAGTTCTTAATGTCGTTGACAAATCACTTGCCGTTGTAGGTTCGAATCCCACAGGGCGTATCGCATTATTTCAAGCTTTCCAGCTGGCTCGCGGAAGGTCAATGGGCCGACGTGCCAGCAATACTGCTCTAAGTGGCATCCTGGGTCATTATCCGGAGAATAGCCCGAGCGTCACCATATCACATAAGCCGTTGGTGTAACATTAAACTTACAAAACCAAACAAAAATATAATGTTCTGTACATTATATATATATGGACCCATGAACACGAGTATAGTACAGCTAATAATGCCTGGCTCCCATGTGCAATACTATGGGACAAACTGTGTGGCAAGGGCATTCACTTGCTCCTTGGTATGTGTACGCGTTGTATAGACAGTGTTGTAATCATTTGGTAGGGCCACGATAATTGGATTGATTGTCTGCTCATATACAGTCAGGTTGTATACGAGAAACACAGTCCAAGGAGGTAACGGTTCAGATCTGTCATCACACATCGTATTAATATACCCCTTCCAATAGTATAATTATCTCCGTTAATCACGTACGTTTTGCGTTATGTGGTCCAATACAGTTAGTTTATACAAATGTATTTTAACTCATTACGACAAGTTCTTACAACATATATTAATCACTCTCGAGACCTTATTCCTGATGGAATCCATCGCCATGAGAGAGAGAGAGAAGGGGCAACGTGGAATTTAAATACCTTGCCTAAGGGTACAATCTTAACGGCTCCAGCGGGGCTCGAACTCAGAAACGTTTACACTTGAGGCGAACGCCATCCACTGCGCTATCACAACTTCCAATACAGTTCTACCAGTTGTCGTACACATAGTGTATAGTGTAAGCTTTTACGGAGGCCATATTGGACGCCATCTTGGATTGTTTACCTACGTTGTGTGTCATATATTACATACCCAACATAGATAAATAATTGATTTAATGTACATAAAATTATTTAATACATAAGGTGTTAGTCTTAGCTAAACCACATACAAAACTCAAACTATAATTGCAATGGGCAAGACTTGCGATCGTTTATTCAATGTAATGACGAGGATAAGTACAAGTACAAAACAAATGTTTTCAAATCTCTTTGACTGTACTACGTACATATAGTCGAATACATGAAACCTAGTATCGGGGCAGACAGAGATACACGGGACCAGTGTAAAAACCAGAGGTAAAAAATCATTAATGATAGTGTCAAAAAATCTCTGGAAAACTGTATCCAATGTACCTCAGGGATGATTCATATGTTTTACTAACAATGGAAAACTGTATCCAATGTACCTCAGGGATGTTTCATATATTTTACTAACAATGGAAAACTGTATCCAATGTACCTCAGGGAAATCTCATATATTTTACTAACTTCCATCGTAGAATCAAATAATAGTTTCCAAACGATATCGTATTCGTACTCGGTTTTACAATATACTGCACGGTACTCATAACGATAATGAATCTGATTTCAATTCGATTTTAACATTTAAATCAATATGGAAACCCGTTCATAGATCTCATTCCCGACACAATTTGAATAGAGAAATTGCTTGCGAAACGATCGAAGCCAAACATAGAACTGACGATCAATCGAACCATATTACATGACCAAGAACGCACTCACAATCATGTAATGTTCTTTATATGCACCAATAATTGGCACACACAATGTTGTGCCAAGTATTAAGACATACGTTCCGAGTTATACTAATGTAGCGCACAGAACTTGAAAGTCTTAACTAAACCATATACAAAACTCAAACTATGTTTGCAATGGACAAGACTTGCGATAGAACAAATACACATAGTCACACATAGTCGATGCTATTCAAATTCTATATTCTCTCCACAATAATGACATCTTGTACTCTTAATCATAACATTTATAAATCATCTATGTAACCACCAGTCTTTGGCTAAACCACTTCTCCAATGACCATGCCGTTCCACACATCTAAAATGCCTTAGTGATTACTGCAGTGGTGGCACCACTGGCTCTCATTGTAACTTTAAATCTGACACAAAGGATTTTAACTAAGATCAGACATGCTATATTAGCTCTGATAAATTTAGCTAAGCTTTTCCACCAGTCCGCAGGAACATTTAGGACAAGAGCTATAAACTGACATACACAGATGCGTCTTAGCTCGACGTCATACGAGAAACATTAAATATATATGAGACATTTTTACCGGCCAAGCAGTGGTCTCCCCATGGCTATAAATACTTTGAACTATACCCGGTATATGTACGTTACATTTGCTTTCATTAATGAACAAAACAACGTTATTTGTCTTAATTACAACAGCGTAACCAATCACTTCACCGAATCTCTAAACCCCGGCATAGTGAATCACGATCATGTTCAAATCTCTCAAATCGATAACATCTGTAGAATTCTTAAACATATCACACATGTCAATTAAATGTTAATTTTTCACAGTGGGTTTTGAATTCGAAAGTGTTTCTTACATGCTTTCTAGACCAGGCTTTGAAATCGTTGATAGTGTGATGCCATGTTCTTCCGAAATTACATTGTCTGTTGTTCCATTGTCTCTCGAAGATTGTAAATACATTGCAATGTGAATTGAAAATGCATGTATTCTCTATAATCCCCTGGTAATACAATATTCATTGAACATTTCACCTGTTTATCACATTATTATCTGCCCTTGAAGATACCCTGTGTGATACCATTCGCCCAATAACCATAGCGAGCCTCATCGACCTTTCCTATTGGAAACATCCTTATGTACACAAGCCTCATCGACCTTTCCCTTCAAATTGCGCCTTAGACCAACACCTGAACATTAGTTGGTGTCGATTACTACTGCGTAAACAAACCATTATGATGACTTATCACTAACCATATACATGTATGTCAATAATTGTATACGTCGATATCTCGATATCACCACTCCGTGTACGTCGATATCTCGATATCACCACTCCGTGTACGTCGATATCTCGATATCACCACTCCGTGTACGTCGATATCTCGATATCACCACTCCGTGTACGTCGATATCTCGATATCACCACTCCGTGTACGTCGATATCTCGATATCACCACTCCGTGTACGTCGATATCTCGATATCACCACTCCGTGTACGTCGATATCTCGATATCACCACTCCGTGTACGTCGATATCTCGATATCACCACTCCGTGTACGTCAATATCTCGATATCACCACTCCGTGTACGTCGATATCTCGATATCACCACTCCGTGTACGTCGATATCTCGATATCACCACTCCGTGTACGTCGATATCTCGATATCACTACTCCGTGTACGTCAATATCTCGATATCACCACTCCGTGTACGTCGATATCTCGATATCACTACTCCGTGTACGTCAATATCTCGATATCACCACTCCGTGTACGTCGATATCTCGATATCACCACTCCGTGTACGTCGATATCTCGATATCACCACTCCGTGTACGTCGATATCTCGATATCACCACTCCGTGCCAATAACCTCAATGATAATGGTTATTTAACAAACATTCCGTTGTTGCCAAATTCATTCTACACAACATCTGTCCTCGGTAAAACAATAACATAATTAAACATGTGTTTATCTTTCCAAGGCATCACAAACAGGTCAACATGACACATACTTCCATTCTGGTATAACTTTTCAATTTGCCTAATCAATGTATGACACATCTTGTCGATGGAACAATCTGTCAACTTCAACTGTATGTGCCAACGCTCGCTGAAGCAGAATCACAAATAGACAAGTCGTCTGAATCTAATCCCTCGTAATGTTTATACACAGAAAACAAATGTGTCCTTGTAGCTTCACGGTTATGATGTTTGTCAGAATTATAATGTATATAAAACAGTGTACAATATTTGGTATTGATTCTTTTTCAATTTGAATATTATTGTTTCTCCGGAAGATCGGAAGCATAAGACCACATGCACATCATGTATCACTTCGGAAGATCGGAAGCATAAGCCCATTGGTATATCATATATCACTTCGTAAGATCGGAAGCATAAGCCCGTAGGCATATCATATATCACTTCGGAAGATCGGAAGCATACGCCCATAGGCATATCATATATCACTCCGGAAAATCGGGAGCCTTTACTCCGGATATCGGAAGCATAAAACAATTAACTCCGAATTTTCGGAAGTACCTTGCTATACAAATACAATACTTACTTGATATGTTGTCACGAGCCTCTCTTTCTTCTTATGTCTATTTCCCGATATTAATGCTCTAACCAGGGTCTATCCTATCGTAAACTCGCTGGAGTTGTCTAGGGGGTTTCTCTACTGTCCTTCAATAATGCTCTAACCAGGGTCGATCCGAATCACTGGAGTTGTCTAGGGGGTTTCTCTACGGTCCTTCATATATTATAACTCAACACAGTCTATCATTTTCCTTTGTATAATATCATTTACAACAATCTCATTTATTTCAAATCTATAACATGTATAATATATTCGTGATATCTCGTATCTTATTATTCGCCTCACTATTTCAATGTGTTCATACTAGTCCTATGACTATACTAATTTCCTTCCTTTATCAAACTATTCCAATAGATATATTAGCCAAAACAATCGTTTCTTAAAAGGCCTAATTATCTTCCGTTCATGTATTTAATACGACTTAAATATTTAAGAGTTAATACTTCTTTAAATATTAATTTTTCTAACTATCATAGAAACAGTTTGTATTCTAATAGTGAGTTACATATTTCCTTAAAGCCTCCAATGGCTGGATAAAAATGCACTAATTTCATCATCATTTTTCATTTCTTAAATAGCAGAATTAACATCTATAACAGACATTACGGCGCCAAAAAGCTGTGATGTTATACAATAGTATTACGTGTTTATATGTATTCAAGAACCTCGGCGATTATCTTACATAATTATATAACTGACCACCTGCACTCGGTGGTGTCAACATATATTTTGTTCCCGCGCAAACAGAGAACTGATAATTTAGGCGCGAAAATAATAGCAGACGATTATACATAATACATAATAATCATAATCTTACATGGTTAACAATGTGTCATATATAAATAAATAAATGTATTTATATAATACATTTCTATTTATATATGACAATAATTTATTCGTGCAAATATATTGTTTGTTTTTTCTATCTTTTGCACAATGTTAACTTACTCATCTAATAGTAGATAAAAACATTCTTGTACACTGCAGTGGCATTGCTAGTACCTTAAACGTTATAGATTATACAAGAGAGACACTATTACGCCAAGGCGCAGACCTGTACTACGGTAAAAGAACAACTTTTCCCGGGGGACCACGTCCCGCCATATACGAGAACCTAGATTATGGAGGGAGAAAGCGTCTATTTCTTGTATAAATTGCGCTTTAACAACTATGGATAGCATTTTGAATATTTGAATATCTAATTTGGTAAATACCATCCCTCAATGTATCAGTCATTATTTTGCACCCAAAGTGAACATAGTTTCTAAATAATTGATGAACGTATTCCGGGTTAACGAATGTAACCCCCTTCTCTTCTGGGTGTTAACTTTTCCGATGGTGCTTTTTCTGACTTTCTCCACGATATTGTTTTCATGTACGGACAATCATGTATCTCCGGATGTCGGAAGCATAAGCCACATAGGCATATCATAAATCACTCCGAAAATCGGAAACATAATAAAGCCCATATACGTATCAAATCTTGTTCGTGCCTTTTCTAGCTTATAACGATATTGTTTTCGTGTTATGATTTCAGTTAGAGATTTTAGTTTCGGTATAAGTTGTCATTATAATGATGTCTTCATGTAGTTTTCAACACCCATTCAGTGTAGCCCAAAGGCTTTTGGCAAATAATGTTTACGAAACAATGTATAATCAGTAATTGCGGTGGGCTACCATTGTCACAATTGTGTGAGGTGTTCCAATATCATGCCAGGCCTAAAATCAAATGTCACATTTAGACAGTTATCCAATTTAAATGGTGATGTACACCTGCTTGTCTGGTGCGGTGGAAACATATCTTATTATAGATGAATCGATTATCCAATATCCATACTTCTGTAGCACCTATATTATAGAAACCATGACTGTAGATGTACATTAAAGTTTCATAGAAATCACTCATGTCACAATATGTGAGTGACAACGGCCATGATGATCAGCATACATCTCTTGTATTACTGATTTGTCATACATGGTTGTATCACGGAGTACTATCAGTGCGGCGCAATACCATCTTGTGACGTCATAACTGTCTACTAACTGATCATTAATTGGATTGAAATTGTATGACTTAATACTATTCTCATGACGTAATAGTAATGATGCCGCTACTCTACGTACGTATATACGTTTATTTAAAGTCGCCACCGCATAAATGCATTTGGGCGACTAGGCTATAGCTAATTAAGTTCTAATATAGCCTTTTGTTAGATGTATGTCGCACCACTGTGCCTAAACACATGTTGTGTGTTAGATGTATGTCGCACCACTGTGCCTAAACACATTTTGTTTATTAGATGTATGTCGCACCACTGTGCCTAAACACATGTTGTTTGTTAGATGTATGTCGCACCACTGTGTCTAAACACATGTTGTTTGTGATATGTATGTCGCACCACTGTGCCTAAACACATGTTGTTTGTTAGATGTATGTCGCTCCACTGTGCCTAAACACATGTTGTTTGTTAGATGTATGTCGCACCACTGTGCCTAAACACATGTTGTTTGTTAGATGTATGTCGCTCCACTGTGCCTAAACACATGTTGTTTGTTAGATGTATGTCGCACCACTGTGCCTAAACACATGTTGTTTGTGATATGTATGTCGCACCACTGTGCCTAAACACATGTTGTTTGTTAGATGTATGTCGCTCCACTGTGCCTAAACACATGTTGTGTGTTAGATGTATGTCGCTCCACTGTGCCTAAACACACGTTGTTTGTTAGATGTATGTCGCTCCACTGTGCCTAAACACATGTTGTTTGTTAGATGTATGTCGCACCACTGTGCCTAAACACATGTTGTTTGTTAGATGTATGTCGCACCACTGTGCCTAAGCACATGTTGTTTGTTAGATGTATGTCGCTCCACTGTGCCTAAACACATGTTGTTTGTTGGATGTATGTCGCACCACTGTGCCTAAACACATGTTGTTTGTTAGATGTATGTCGCTCCACTGTGCCTAAACACATGTTGTTTGTTAGATGTATGTCGCACCACTGTGCCTAAACACATGTTGTTTGTGATATGTATGTCGCACCACTGTGCCTAAGCACATGGTGTGTGTTAGATGTATGTCGCTCCACTGTGCCTAAACACACGTTGTTTGTTAGATGTATGTCGCTCCACTGTGCCTAAACACATGTTGTTTGTTAGATGTATGTCGCTCCACTGTGCCTAAACACATGTTGTGTGTTAGATGTATGTCGCACCACTGTGCCTAAGCACATGTTGTTTGTTAGATGTATGTCGCACCACTGTGCCTAAACACATGTTGTTTGTGATATGTATGTCGCACCACTGTGCCTAAACACATGTTGTTTGTTAGATGTATGTCGCACCACTGTGCCTAAACACATTGTGTTTGTTCTCCCATAAATGCCAAGATTACTCAACATTGGCCTGAATGGACAAGTTGTCAGCGGAAAGCCATGTCACGAGATTTTACCACCAAGCACAGGTCACTTCCCAATGTATAACCATTTAAAACCATGTACTAATACAGACGATTCAGGTTCGAATTCGTCTTAATGAAATATAATGCACACTCCCGACATCCAGCTGTCAATTATTTTTGCAAAGAATCCATATCTATTGTATTTCTGGTATATTTTCTCTTATTTAACCGTTTCATACCCTCTATCATTTTCCTTACTAAGAATACTCTGGCTTCGTCGCGAAAATTATTTATTTTGTTATAATAACCTTTTAGCAGAAATATGACGGTTTACAGGACCATGTGCATATTCGTATTGAGACATACACGCTATGCATCAACCTATTGCAAGTCTGGCGATGAGGTTTATATATTCACGGTTTAGAGGTTAAACACCCGATTGTACGATTGTTAAATTTTGAATATGGTAAAGAACACAATTCTAGATCTATAACAATCGGTGGATCCATTATCTTGTGGAGATGATAAATACGATATATGATGCTGCTGAGTGGTCAAACATGTTAAAGGACCCAGCTAACCACTGTGTCTAATTTCAAATCAACGTATTGATCCTGTCTCTAATTTTGCTAAATGTTATTAGCATGAAAATTAGTTGGCGTCATATATATTACCCATACCTTTGTGTCAAAGCTGGACTCTTTAGTTGGTTGGTATTGGGCAAGCCTGCATCCAAACACCAGCCTGTCGTCAACAAATTTGAATATTTGTGATTTGAAGACTGATGAATGAAGATCAATATATTATCCTTTTCTAATAGGTTCTTTTATTTTATGTGGGACATGTCGCTAGTGACATATCTGATGCCAACGGCAAGCCGGTTCTAACATTTGATGGAGTGTGTGTGTATTACATCCTTTACATGTACATCTATATACATTACCAGAAGCTAGAATGTGGTTCCTGGCCATCAGACAGCTGCACGTGTCGGCTATCGCGTCCTATGGAAGACTGTGGGTACGGCAACTGCTGCTGGTGGTAATCTGGATTGATACTCCGAATCCCCCGAGGCTGTATACATGGGGTTGAACTATGCGCTTGAACACGAGTTATTGTAGGCATGCACTGTCTGATTTTTTTCCACGTGTTCATGGTTGAGGTCCTGAATAGTTCATACGTACAGGGACAGATACTGTGTGATTCATGCAATGGTTATAGGTCATATATTGTTCACCCTGTTATAGTCGTACAGCGGTACCTGTGCCGTTTTCGTCAGTTGTGCAAGCCCATGAAAAGATAAAGTACATATATTAGTGACTTAGTCAGATCTTGAACAAAACAGGACTTATTCCAAGTGTGTGTTTACGTTTATTTATCGTCGCTACAGGTTGCCCATATGAGCGACGCCTCCTGAAGAGATTATGCATTTTAGATTTTGAAGGATAGTGCACTGATACAGACATTCCAGAATCTCCTCTGGTTCTTTTACATACACGGTGTAAAGCACCGACACGAGACCTCGGTTTAAAGTCGCAACTGAAAGACTGTTAATTTTATTAGGGTTAGACGGGGGATCGAACCTGCAATCCCTGGATATCCATCGTATTCACAGTGACTCAAGGATTATTTAAATACTAATTAGCGGTAATATCAACAAAAATCCAAATGAAACACGCACGTCCTATTTGTGTGGGAAGACACAAACACAAAATAATCTGAAATTTCGTTTCCTTCTTCATTTATTCAAACTGGTTCATTTTTCATTACTCTTATAAGTTTTCATTCATGTAGTCAATATTTAGGTGCATTTCAATTACTATGTTAACTATCGTGCATTGACATTTGTCAAGTACCAGCCCGTCATGTGATGTCACACGACTGCCCCACACGATATGTCTTGCTACTGCTATAAAACAAATACATTTATGCAAACTAAAATTTACTCATTGTCTATATTTTTTGCTTTCTTGTTGCAGTTTGAATTGGTAAATCTAAAACAGTATGTCAGATTATCGCAGTGGTTAGCGCGCTCACTTCTCACTAATACAACCCGGGTATGCTCCCCAGACCGGGAAGTATGCGAGACGGTACGGTTGTTGCCAGGTGGAATTTCTGTGGGCACCCCGGTTTCCTCCCACATGAATGACCTCATTTACGCTTTCATACTCACTACTGAGAGACTATACATGTATATACTCACTACTGAGAGACAAAACATGTATATACTCACTACTGAGAGACTATACATGTATATACTCACTACTGAGAGACTATACATGTATATACTCACTACTGAGAGACTATAGATGTATATACTCACTACTGAGAGACTATACATGTATATACTCACTACTGAGAGACAAAACATTTATATACTCACTACTGAGAGACTATACATGTTTATACTCACTACTGAGAGACTATACATGTATATACTCACTACTGAGATACTATACATGTATATACTCACCACTGAGAGACTATATATGTATATACTCACTACTGAGAGACTATACATGTATATACTCATTACTGAGAGACTATACATGTATATACTCACTACTGATAGACTATACATGTATATACTCACTACTGAGATACTATACATGTATATACTCATTACTGAGAGATTATACATGTATATATTCACTACTGATAGACTATACTATAGTAGTGAGTATATACATGTATAGTATCTCAGTAGTGAGTATATACATGTATATGGTCAGTAGTGAGTATATACATGTACAGTCTCTCAGTAATGAGTATATACATGTATAGTCTCTCAGTAGTGAGTATATAAATGTATAGTCTCTCAGTAGTGAGTATATACATGTATAGTCTCTCAGTAGTGAGTATATACATATATCGTCTCTCAGTAGTGAGTATATACATGTATAGTATCTCAGTAGTGAGTATATACATGAATAGGGTCAGTAGTGAGTATATACATGAATAGGGTCAGTAGTGAGTATATACATGTATAGTCTCTCAGTAATGAGTATATACATGTATAGTATCTCAGTAGTGAGTATATACATGTATAGGGTCAGTAGTGAGTATATACATGTATATTCTCTCAGTAATGAGTATATACATGTATAGTCTCTCAGTATTGAGTATATACATTTATTGTCTCTCAGTAGTGAGTATATACATGCATAGGGTCAGTAGTGAGTATATACATGTATAGTCTCTCAGTATTGAGTATATACATGTAGTGTCTCTCAGTAGTGAGTATATACATGCATAGGGTCAGTAGTGAGTATATACATGTATTGTCTCTCAGTATTGAGTATATACATGTATTGTCTCTCAGTAGTGAGTATATACATGCATAGGGTCAGTAGTGAGTATATACATGTATCGTCTCTCAGTAGTGAGCATATACATGTATAGTCTCTCAGTAATGAGTATATACATGTATTGTCTCTCAGTAGTGAGTATATATATGTATAGTCTCTCAGTAGTGAGTATATACATGTATCGTCTCTCAGTAATGAGTATATACATGCATAGTCTCTCAGTAATGAGTATATACATGCATAGTCTCTCAGTAGTGAGTATATACATGTATTGTCTCTCAGTAGTGAGTATATAAATGTATTGTGTCTCAGTAGTGAGTATATACATGCATAGGGTCAGTAGTGAGTATATACATGTATAGTCTCTCAGTAGTGAGTATATACATGTATAGGGTCAGTAGTGAGTATATACATGTATAGCCTCTCAGTAGTGAGTATATACATGTATAGTCTATCAGTAGTGAGTATATACATGTATAATCTCTCAGTAGTGAGTATATACATGTATTGTCTCTAAGTAGTGAGTATATACATGTATAAGGCCTCAGTAGTGAGAATATACATGTATAAGGTCTCACTAGTGAGTATATATACATGTATAGTCTCTCAGTAGTGAGTATATACATGTATAGTATCTCAGTAGTGAGTATATACATGTATAGTATATCAGTAGTGAGCATATATACATGCATAGTCTCTCAGTATTGAGTATATACATGTATAGTCTCTCAGTAGTGAGTATATACATGTATTGTCTCTCTGTAGTTAGTATATACATGTATAGTATATCAGTAGTGAGTATATACATGTATATGGTCAGTAGTGAGTATATACATGCATAGTCTCTCAGTAGTGAGTATATACATGTATAGTCTCTCAATAGTGAGTATATACATGTATAGTCTCTCAATAGTGAGTATATACATGTATAGTATCTCAGCAGTGAATATATACATGTATAGGGTCAGTAGTGAGTATGTACATGTATAGTCTCTCAATAGTGAGTATATACATGTATAGTCTCTCAGTAGTGAGTATATACATGTATAGTATCTCAGCAGTGAGTATATACAAGTATAGGGTATGTAGTGAGTATATACATGTATAGTCTCTCAGTAGTGAGTATATACATGTATTGTCTCTCAGTAGAGAGTATATACATGTATAGTCTCTCAGTAGTGAGTATATACATGTATTGTCTCTCAGTAGTGAGTATATACATGTATTGTCTCTCAGTAGTGAGTATATACATGTATAGGGTCAGTAGTGAGTATATACATGTATAGTCTCTCAGTAGTGAGTATATACATGTATAGTCTCTCAGTAGTGAGTATATACATGTATAGTCTCTCAGTAGTGAGCATATACATGCATAGTCTCTCAGTAGTGAGAATATACTTGTATAGTCTCTCAATAGTGAGAATATACATGTATAGTCTCTCAGTAGTGAGTATATACATGTAATGTCTCTCAGTAGTGAGTATATACATGTATTGTCTCTCAGTAGTGAGTATATACATGTATAGTATCTCAGTAGTGAGTATATACATGTATAGTCTCTCAGTAGTGAGTATATACATGTATTTTCTCTCAGTAATGAGTATATACATGTATAGGGTCAGTAGTGAGTATATACATGTATAATCTCTCAGTAGTGAGTATAAACATGTATCGTCTCTCAGTAGTGAGTATATACATGTATAGTAGCTCAGTAGTGAGTATATACTTGTATAGGGTCAGTAGTGAGTATATATATGTATAGTCTCTCAGTAGTGAGTATATACATGTATATTCTCTCAGTAATGAGTATATACATGTATAGGCTCTCAGTAGTGAGTATATACATGTATTTTCTCTCAGTAGTGAGTATATATATGTATTGTCTCTCAGTAGTGAGTATATACATGTATAGTCTCTCAGTAGTAAGTATATACATGTATAGTCTCTCAGTAGTGAGTATATACATGTATTTTCTCTCAGTAGTGAGTATATACATGTATAGGGTCAGTAGTGAGTATATACATGTATAGTCTCTCAGTAGTGAGTATATACATGTATCGTCTCTCAGTAGTGAGTATATACATGTATAGTAGCTCAGTAGTGAGTATATACATGTATAGGGTCAGTAGTGAGTATATACATGTATAGTCTCTCAGTAGTGAGTATATACATGTATAGTCTCTCAGTAATGAGTATATACATGTATATTATCTCAGTAGTGAGTATATACATGTATTTTCTCTCAGTAGTGAGTATATACATGTATAGGGTCAGTAGTGAGTATATACATGTATATTCTCTCAGTAATGAGTATATACATGTATAATCTCTCAGTAGTGAGTATATACATGTATTGTCTCTCAGTAGTGAGTATATACATGCATAGGGTTAGTAGTGAGTATATACATGTATAGGGTAAGTAGTGAGTATATACATGTATAGTCTATCAGTAATGAGTATATACATGTATAATCTCTCAGTAGTGAGTATATACATGTATAGTCTCTCAGTAGTGAGTATATACATGTATAACCTCTCAGTGGTGAGTATATACATGTATTGTCTCTCAGTAGTGAGTATATACATGCATAGGGTTAGTAGTGAGTATATACATGTATAGGGTAAGTAGTGAGTATATACATGTATAGTCTATCAGTAGTGAGTATATACATGTATAATCTCTCAGTAGTGAGTATATACATGTATAGTCTCTCAGTAGTGAGTATATACATGTATAATCTCTCAGTAGTGAGTATATACATGTATTGTCTCTAAGTAGTGAGTATATACATGTATAAGGTCTCAGTAGTGAGTATATACATGTATAGTCTCTCAGTAGTGAGTATATACATGTATAGTCTCTCTGTAGTGAGTATAAACATGTATCGTCTCTCAGTAGTGAGTATATACATGTATAATAACTCAGTAGTGAGTATATACATGTATAGGGTCAGTAGTGAGTATATACATGTATAGTCTCTCAGTAGTGAGTATATACATGTATAGTCTCTCAGTAATGAGTATATACATGTATAGTATCTCAGTAGTGAGTATATACATGTATAGGGTCAGTAGTGAGTATATACATGTATATTCTCTCAGTAATGAGTATATACATGTATAGGCTCTCAGTAGTGAGTATATACATGTATTGTCTCTCAGTAGTGAGTATATATATGTATTGTCTCTCAGTAGTGAGTATATACATGTATAGTCTCTCAGTAGTAAGTATATACATGTATAGTCTCTCTGTAGTGAGTATATACATATATTTGCTCTCAGTAGTGAGTATATACATGTATAGGGTCAGTAGTGAGTATATACATGTATAGTAGCTCAGTAGTGAGTATATACATGTATAGGGTCAGTAGTGAGTATATACATGTATAATCTCTCAGTAGTGAGTATATACATGTATAGTCTTTCAGTAATGAGTATATACATGTATAGGGTCAGTAGTGAGTATATACATGTATAGTATCTCAGTAGTGAGTATATACATGTATAGGGTCAGTAGTGAGTATATACATGTATATTCTCTCAGTAATGAGTATATACATGTATAATCTCTCAGTAGTGAGTATATACATGTATTGTCTCTCAGTAGTGAGTATATACATGAATAGGGTTAGTAGTGAGTATATACATGTATAGGGTAAGTAGTGAGTATATACATGTATAGTCTATCAGTAGTGAGTATATACATGTATAATCTCTCAGTAGTGAGTATATATATGTATAGTCTCTCAGTAGTGAGTATATACATGTATAATCTCTCAGTAGTGAGTATATACATGTATTGTCTCTCAGTAGTGAGTATATACATGCATAGGGTTAGTAGTGAGTATATACATGTATAGGGTAAGTAGTGAGTATATACATGTATAGTCTATCAGTAGTGAGTATATACATGTATAATCTCTCAGTAGTGAGTATATACATGTATAGTCTCTCAGTAGTGAGTATATACATGTATAATCTCTCAGTAGTGAGTATATACATGTATTTCTCTAAGTAGTGAGTATATACATGTATAATGTCTCAGTAGTGAGTATATACATGTATAGTCTCTCAGTAGTGAGTATATACATGTATAGTCTCTCAGTAGTGAGTATATACATGTATAGGGTCAGTAGTGAGTATATACATGTATAGTCTCTCTGTAGTGAGTATAAACATGTATCGTCTCTCAGTAGTGAGTATATACATGTATAATAACTCAGTAGTGAGTATATACATGTATAGGGTCAGTAGTGAGTATATACATGTATAGTCTCTCAGTAGTGAGTATATACATGTATAGTCTCTCAGTAATGAGTATATACATGTATAGTATCTCAGTAGTGAGTATATACATGTATAGGGTCAGTAGTGAGTATATACATGTATATTCTCTCAGTAATGAGTATATACATGTATAGGCTCTCAGTAGTGAGTATATACATGTATTGTCTCTCAGTAGTGAGTATATATATGTATAGTCTCTCAGTAGTAAGTATATAAATGTATAGTCTCTCTGTAGTGAGTATATACATATAATTGCTCTCAGTAGTGAGTATATACATGTATAGGGTCAGTAGTGAGTATATACATGTATAGTAGCTCAGTAGTGAGTATATACATGTATAGGGTCAGTAGTGAGTATATACATGTATAATCTCTCAGTAGTGAGTATATACATGTATAGTCTTTCAGTAATGAGTATATACATGAATAGGGTCAGTAGTGAGTATATACATGTATAGTATCTCAGTAGTGAGTATATACATGTATAGGTTCAGTAGTGAGTATATACATGTATATTCTCTCAGTAATGAGTATATACATGTATAATCTCTCAGTAGTGAGTATATACATGTATTGTCTCTCAGTAGTGAGTATATACATGCATAGGGTTAGTAGTGAGTATATACATGTATAGGGTAAGTAGTGAGTATATACATGTATAGTCTATCAGTAGTGAGTATATACATGTATAATCTCTCAGTAGTGAGTATATACATGTATAGTCTCTCAGTAGTGAGTATATACATGTATAATCTCTCAGTAGTGAGTATATACATGTATTGTCTCTCAGTAGTGAGTATATACATGCATAGGGTTAGTAGTGAGTATATACATGTATAGGGTAAGTAGTGAGTATATACATGTATAGTCTATCAGTAGTGAGTATATACATGTATAATCTCTCAGTAGTGAGTATATACATGTATAGTCTCTCAGTAGTGAGTATATACATGTATAATCTCTCAGTAGTGAGTATATACATGTATTGTCTCTAAGTAGTGAGTATATACATGTATAAGGTCTCAGTAGTGAGTATATACATGTATAGTCTCTCAGTAGTGAGTATATACATGTATAGTCTCTCAGTAGTGAGTATATACATGTATAGGGTCAGTAGTGAGTATATACATGTATAGTCTCTCTGTAGTGAGTATAAACATGTATCGTCTCTCAGTAGTGAGTATATACATGTATAATAACTCAGTAGTGAGTATATACATGTATAGGGTCAGTAGTGAGTATATACATGTATAGTCTCTCAGTAGTGAGTATATACATGTATAGTCTCTCAGTAATGAGTATATACATGTATAGTATTTCAGTAGTGAGTATATACATGTATAGGGTCAGTAGTGAGTATATACATGTATATTCTCTCAGTAATGAGTATATACATGTATAGGCTCTCAGTAGTGAGTATATACATGTATTGTCTCTCAGTAGTGAGTATATATATGTATTGTCTCTCAGTAGTGAGTATATACATGTATAGTCTCTCAGTAGTAAGTATATACATGTATAGTCTCTCTGTAGTGAGTATATACATATATTTGCTCTCAGTAGTGAGTATATACATGTATAGGGTCAGTAGTGAGTATATACATGTATAGTAGCTCAGTAGTGAGTATATACATGTATAGGGTCAGTAGTGAGTATATACATGTATAATCTCTCAGTAGTGAGTATATACATGTATAGTCTTTCAGTAATGAGTATATACATGTATAGGGTCAGTAGTGAGTATATACATGTATAGTATCTCAGTAGTGAGTATATACATGTATAGGGTCAGTAGTGAGTATATACATGTATATTCTCTCAGTAATGAGTATATACATGTATAGTCTCTCAGTAGTGAGTATATACATGTATTGTCTCTCAGTAGTGAGTATATACATGCATAGGGTCAGTAGTGAGTATATACATGTATAGTCTCTCAGTAGTGAGTATATACATGTATCGTCTCTCAGTAGTGAGTATATACATGTATAGTCTCTCAGTAGTGAGTATATACATGCATAGTCTCTCAGTAGTGAGTATATACATGTATAGTCGCTCAGTAGTGAGTATATAAATGTATTGTCTCTCAGTAGTGAGTATATACATGCATAGGGTCAGTAGTGAGTATATACATGTATATTCTCTCAGTAGTGAGTATATACATGTATAGGGTAAGTAGTTAGTATATACATGTATAGTCTATCAGTAGTGAGTATATACATGTAAAATCTCTCAGTAGTGAGTATATACATGTATAGTCTCTCAGTAGTGGGTATATACATGTATAATCTCTCAGTAGTGAGTATATACATGTATTGTCTCTAAGTAGTGAGTATATACATGTATAAGGTCTCAGTAGTGAGTATATACATGTATAAGGTCTCACTAGTGAGTATATATACATGTATAGTCTCTCAGTAGTGAGTATATACATGTATAGTATCTCAGTAGTGAGCATATATACATGCATAGTCTCTCAGTAGTGAGTAAATACATGCATAGTCTCTCAGTAGTGAGTATATACATGTATTGTCTCTCAGTAGTGAGTATATACATGTATAGTATCTCAGTAGTGAGTATATACATATATATGGTCAGTAGTGAGTATATACATGTATAGTCTCTCAGTAGTGAGTATATACATGTATTGTCTCTCAATAGTGAGTATATACATGTATAGTCTCTCAGTAGTGAGTATATACATGAATAGTCTCTCAGAAGTGAGTATATACATGTATTGTCTCTCAGTAGTGAGTATATACATGCATAGGGTCAGTAGTGAGTATGTACATGTATAGTCTCTCAGTAGTGAGTATATACATGTATATTCTCTCAGTAGTGAGTATATACATGTATAGTATCTCAGTAGTGAGTATATACAAGTATAGGGTATGTAGTGAGTATATACATGTATAGTCTCTCAGTAGTGAGTATATACATGTATTGTCTCTCAGTAGAGAGTATATACATGTATAGTCTCTCAGTAGTGAGTATATACATGTATAGTCTCTCAGTAGTGAGTATATACATGTATTGTCTCTCAGTAGTGTGTATATACATGTATAGGGTCAGTAGTGAGTATATACATGTATAGTCTCTCAGTAGTGAGTATATACATGTATAGTCTCTCAGTGGTGAGTATATACATGTATTGTGTCTCAGTAGTGAGTATATACATGCATAGGGTCAGTAGTGAGTATATACATGTATAGTCTCTCAGTAGTGAGTATATACATGTATCGTCTCTCAGTAGTGAGTATATACATGTATAATCTCTCAGTAGTGAGTATATACATGCATAGTCTCTCAGTAGTGAGTATATACATGGATAGTCTCTCAGTAGTGAGTATATAAATGTATTGTCTCTCAGTAGTGAGTATATACATGCATAGGGTCAGTAGTGAGTATATACATTTATAGTCTCTCAGTAGTGAGTATATACATGTATAGGGTCAGTAGTGAGTATATACATGTATAGTCTCTCAGTAGTGAGTATATACATGTATAGTATATCAATAGTGAGTATATACATGTATAATCTCTCAGTAGTGAGTATATACATGTGTAATCTCTCAGTAGTGAGTATATACATGTATAATCTCTCAGTAGTGAGTATATACATGTATTGTCTCTAACTAGTGAGTATATACATGTATAAGGTCTCAGTAGTGAGTATATACATGTATAGTCTCTCAGTAGTGAGCATATACATGTATAGTATCTCAGTAGTGAGCATATATACATGCATAGTCTCTCAGTAGTGAGTATATACATGTATAGTCTCTCAGTAGTGAGTATATACATGTATTGTCTCTCAGTAGTGAGTATATACATGTATAGTATCTCAGTAGTGAGTATATACATGTATATGGTCAGTAGTGAGTATATACATGTATAGTCTCTCAGTAGTGAGTATATACATGTATAGTCTCTCAATAGTGAGTATATACATGTATTGTCTCTCAGTAGTGAGTATATACATGTATAGTCTCTCAGTAGTGAGTATATACATGTATTGTCTCTCTGTAGTGAGTATATACATGTGTAGGGTCAGTAGTGAGCATCTACATGTATAGTTTTTCAGTAGTGAGTATATACATGTATAGTCTCTCAGTAGTGAGTATATACATGTATAGTATCTCAGTAGTGAGTATATACAAGTATAGCGTATGTAGTGAGTATATACATGTATAGTCTCTCAGTAGAGAGTATATACATGTATAGTTTCTCAGTAGTGAGTATATACATGTATAGTATCTCAGTAGTGAGTATATACATGTATTGTCTCTCAGTAGTGAGTATATACATGTATAGTGTCAGTAGTGAGTATATACATATATAGTCTCTCAGTAGTGAGTATATACATGTATAGTCTCTCAGTAGTGCGTATATACATGTATCGTCTCTCAGTAGTGAGTATATACATGTATAGTAGCTCAGTAGTGAGTATATACATGTATAGTCTCTCAGTAGTGAGTATATACATGTATAGTATTTCAGTAATGAGTATATACATGTATAGTCTCTCAGTAGTGAGTATATACATGTATAGTCTCTCAGTAGTGAGCATATACATGCATAGTCTCTCAGTAGTGAGAATATACATGTATAGTCTCTCAATAGTGAGTATATACATGCATAGTCTCTCAGTAGTGAGTATATACATGTATTGTCTCTCAGTAGTGAGTATATACATGTATTGTCTCTCAGTAGTGAGTATATACATGAATAGTCTCAGTAGTGAGTATATACATGTATAATCTCTCAGTAGTGAGAATATACATGTATTTTCTCTCAGTACTGAGTTTATACATGTATAGGGTCAGTAGTGAGTATATACATGTATAGTCTCTCAGTAGTGAGTATAAACATGTATCGTCTCTCAGTAGTGAGTATATACATGTATAGTAGCTCAGTAGTGAGTATATACATGTATAGGGTCAGTAGTGAGTATATACATGTATAGTCTCTCAGTAGTGAGTATATACATGTATAGTCTCTTAGTAATGAGTATATACATGTATAGTATCTCAGTAGTGAGTATATACATGTATAGGGTCAGTAGTGAGTATATACATGTATATTCTCTCAGTAATGAGTATATACATGTATAGGCTCTCAATAGTGAGTATATACATGTATAGTATCTCAGTAGTGAGTATATACATGTATATGGTCAGTAGTGAGTATATACATGTATAGTCTCTCAGTAGTGCGTATATACATGTATCGTCTCTCAGTAGTGAGTATATACATGTATAGTAGCTCAGTAGTGAGTATATACATGTATAGTCTCTCAGTAGTGAGTATATACATGTATAGTATTTCAGTAATGAGTATATACATGTATAGTCTCTCAGTAGTGAGTATATACATGTATAGTCTCTCAGTAGTGAGCATATACATGCATAGTCTCTCAGTAGTGAGAATATACATGTATAGTCTCTCAATAGTGAGTATATACATGCATAGTCTCTCAGTAGTGAGTATATACATGTATTGTCTCTCAGTAGTGAGTATATACATGTATTGTCTCTCAGTAGTGAGTATATACATGAATAGTCTCAGTAGTGAGTATATACATGTATCGTCTCTCAGTAGTGAGTATATACATGTATAGTAGCTCAGTAGTGAGTATATACATGTATAGGGTCAGTAGTGAGTATATACATGTATAGTCTCTCAGTAGTGAGTATATACATGTATAGTCTCTTAGTAATGAGTATATACATGTATAGTATCTCAGTAGTGAGTATATACATGTATAGGGTCAGTAGTGAGTATATACATGTATATTCTCTCAGTAATGAGTATATACATGTATAGGCTCTCAATAGTGAGTATATACATCTATTGTCTCTCAGTAGTGAGTATATATATGTATTGTCTCTCAGTAGTGAGTATATACATGTATTGTCTCTCAGTAGTGAGTATATACATGTATAGTATCTCAGTAGTGAGTATATACATGTATTTTCTCTCAGTAGTGAGTATATACATGTATAGGGTCAGTAGTGAGTATATACATGTATAGTCTCTCAGTAGTGAGTATATACATGTATCGTCTCTCAGTAGTGAGTATATACATGTATTGTAGCTCAGTAGTGAGTATATACATGTATAGGGTCAGTAGTGTGTATATACATGTATAGTCTCTCAGTAGTGAGTATATACATATATAGTCTCTCAGTAATGAGTATATACATGTATAGTATCTCAGTAGTGAGTATATACATGTATAGGGTCAGTAGTGAGTATATACATGTATATTCTCTCAGTAATGAGTATATAAATGTATAGTCTCTCAGTAGTGAGTATATACATGTATTGTCTCTCAGTAGTGAGTATATACATGTATAATCTCTCAGTAGTGAGTATATACATGTATTGTCTCTAAGTAGTGAGTATATACATGTATAAGGTCTCAGTAGTGAGTATATACATGCATAGTCTCTCAGTAATGAGTATATACATGTATATTATCTCAGTAGTGAGTATATACATGTATTTTCTCTCAGTAGTGAGTATATACATGCATAGGGTCAGTAGTGAGTATATACATGTATATTCTCTCAGTAATGAGTATATACATGTATAATCTCTCAGTAGTGAGTATATACATGTATTGTCTCTCAGTAGTGAGTATATACATGCATAGGGTTAGTAGTGAGTATATACATGTATAGGGTAAGTAGTGAGTATATACATGTATAGTCTATCAGTAGTGAGTATATACATGTATAATCTCTCAGTAGTGAGTATATACATGTATAGTCTCTCAGTAGTGAGTATATACATGTATTTTCTCTCAGTAGTGAGTATATACATGTATAGGGCAGTAGTGATATATACATGATAGTCTCTCAGTAGTGAGTATATACATGTATTCTTCAGTAGTGAGTATATAATGTATTGAGCCAGTAGGAGTATATACATGTATAGGGTCAGTAGTGTGTATATACATGTATAGTCTCTCAGTAGTGAGTATATACATGTATAGTCTCTCAGTAGTGAGTATATACATGTATAGTCTCTCAGTAGTGAGTATATACATGTATAGTATCTCAGTAGTGAGTATATACATGTATAGTCTCAGTAGTGAGTATATACATGTATAGTCTCTCAGTAGTGAGTATATACATGTATTGTCTCTCAGTAGTGAGTATATACATGTATAATATCTCAGTAGTGATTATATACATGTATATTCTCAGTAGTGAGTATATACATGTATAGTCTCTCAGTAGTGAGTATATACATGTATAGTCTCTCAGTAATGAGTATATACATGTATATTATCTCAGTAGTGAGTATATACATGTATTTTCTCTCAGTAGTGAGTATATACATGTATAGGGTCAGTAGTGAGTATATACATGTATATTCTCTCAGTAATGAGTATATACATGTATAGTCTCTCAGTAGTGAGTATATACATGTATAGTCTCTCAGTAGTGAGTATATACATGCATAGTGTTAGTAGTGAGTATATACATGTATAGTAAGTAGTGAGTATATACATGTATAGTCTATCAGTAGTGAGTATATACATGCATAATCTCTCAGTAGTGAGTATATACATGTATAGTCTCTCAGTAGTGAGTATATACATGTATAATCTCTCAGTAGTGAGTATATACATGTATTGTCTCTCAGTAGTGAGTATATACATGCATAGGGTTATAGTGAGTATATACATGTATAGGGTAAGTAGTGAGTATATACATGTATAGTCTATCAGTAGTGAGTATATACATGTATAATCTCTCAGTAGTGAGTATATACATGTATAGTCTCTCAGTAGTGAGTATATACATGTATAATCTCTCAGTAGTGAGTATATACATGTATAGTCTCTAAGTAGTGAGTATATACATGTATAATGTCTCAGTAGTGAGTATATACATGTATAGTCTCTCAGTAGTGAGTATATACATGTATAGTCTCTCAGTAGTGAGTATATACATGTATAGGGTCAGTAGTGAGTATATACATGTATAGTCTCTCTGTAGTGAGTATAAACATGTATCGTCTCTCAGTAGTGAGTATATACATGTATAATAACTCAGTAGTGAGTATATACATGTATAGGGTCAGTAGTGAGTATATACATGATATCTATCAGTAATGATTATAACATGTATATACTCTAAGTAATGAGTAACACATGTTAGTATACAGTAGTGAGTATATAAATGTATAGTCTCATAGTGAGTATATACATGTATTCTCTCAGTAGAGTATATAAGCATAGTCTCTCAGTAGTGAGTATATAAATGTATGTATCTCAGTAGGAGTATATATATGATGTTCTCTCAGTAGTGGGGGAGTACTAAAATGTATAGTCTCTCAGTAGTAAGTATATACAGTATAGTCTCTTGTAGGGAGTATCGAACATAATTGCTCTCAGTAGTGAGTATAGGTACATGTATAGAGTCAGTATGAGGATTATACGTATCGTAGCTCAGTAGTGATCTATAAAGGTATAGGGCAGTAGTGAGGATATAAGGTATAATCTTCAGTGAGTGAGTAATACATGGAAGATTTCAGTAATGGTATATACATGTATAGGTCAGGATGAGTATATACATGTATAGTATCTCAGTAGTGAGTATATACATGTATAATCTCTCAGTAGTGAGTATATACATGTATTTTCTCTCAGTAATGAGTATATACATGTATAGGGTCAGTAGTGAGTATATACATGTATAATCTCTCAGTAGTGAGTATAAACATGTATCGTCTCTCAGTAGTGAGTATATACATGTATAGTAGCTCAGTAGTGAGTATATACTTGTATAGGGTCAGTAGTGAGTATATATATGTATAGTCTCTCAGTAGTGAGTATATACATGTATATTCTCTCAGTAATGAGTATATACATGTATAGGCTCTCAGTAGTGAGTATATACATGTATTTTCTCTCAGTAGTGAGTATATATATGTATTGTCTCTCAGTAGTGAGTATATACATGTATAGTCTCTCAGTAGT
>CM026392.1:1994460-2007224 GCA_014843695.1 Archivesica marissinica | reverse complement strand
TGGACTGGAGTTGAGCAGCATCAAGCATATATAGTGTATTGTCTCACATAGCGTGCCGTGTTTCTATCATCAACCTTGTATGGACTGGAGTTAAGCAGCATCAAGCATATATAGTGTATTGTCTCACATAGCGTGCCGTGTGTCTATCATCAACCTTGTATGGACTGGAGATGAGCATGATCCAGCATATATAGTGTATTTTCTCACATAGCTTGCCGTGTGTCTATCATCAACCTTGTATGGACTGGAGATGAGCAGGATCCAGCATATAGATTGTACTCTCTCATATAGCGTGTCGTGTGTCTATCATCAACCTTGTATGGACTGGAGATGAGCAGGATCCAGCATATATAGTGTACTCTCTCACATAGCGTGTCGTATTTCTATCATCAACCTTGTATAGACTGGTGATGAGCAGGATCCAGCATATAGATTGTACTCTCTCATATAGCGTGTCGTGTGTCTATCATCAACCTTGTATGGACTGGAGATGAGCAGGATCCAGCATATATAGTGTACTCTCTCACATAGCGTGTCGTATTTCTATCATCAACCTTGTATAGACTGGTGATGAGCAGGATCCAGCATATAGATTGTACTCTCTCATATAGCGTGTCGTGTGTCTATCATCAACCTTGTATGGACTGGAGATGAGCAGGATCCAGCATATATAGTGTACTCTCTCACATAGCGTGTCGTATTTCTATCATCAACCTTGTATAGACTGGTGATGAGCAGGATCCAGCATATAGATTGTACTCTCTCATATAGCGTGTCGTGTGTCTATCATCAACCTTGTATGGACTGGAGATGAGCAGGATCCAGCATATATAGTGTACTCTCTCACATAGCGTGTCGTATGTCTATCATCAACCTTGTATGGACTGGAGATGAGCAGGATCCCAAGCATATATAGTGTAATCTCTCACATAGCGTGCCGTGTGTCTATCATCAACATTGTATGGACTGGAGATGAGCAGCATCCAGCATAAATAGTGTACTGTCTCACATAGCGTGCGGTGTGTCTATCATCAACCTTGTATGGACTGTAGATGAGCAGGATCCAGCAAATAGAACCCACAACCCCACACAACAAACAAACAACCACCAAAACCCCACAAACCACACAACCAACAACACACAACAAAAAACCACAACCCACACACAACCAACAACACACCACAAAATGTACTGTCTAAAATAGCGTGTCCTGTGTCTATCATCAACCTTTTATGGACTGGAGATGAGCAGGATCCAGCATATAATGTACTGTCTCACATAGCGTACCGTTTGTCTATCATCAACCTCGTATGGACTGGAGATGAGCAGAATCCAGCATATATAGTGTACTATCACACATAGCGTGCCGTGTGTCTATCATCAACCTTGTATGGACTGGAGATGAGCAGGATCCAGCAAATAGATTGTACTGTCTAAAATAGCGTGCCGTTTGTCTATCATCAACCTTGTATGAACTGGAGATGAGCACGATATAGCAAATAAACCCACAACCACACACCAACCAAACAAACCACAAACATAGTGTACTGTCTCACATAGCGTACCGTGTGTCTATCATCAACCTTGTATGGACTGGAGATGAGCAGGATCCAGCATATATATTGTACTGTCCCACATAGCTTTCCATGAGTCTATCATCAACCATGTATGGACTGAAGATGAGCACAATCCAGCATATATATTGTACTCTCTCACATAGCATGCCATATGTCTATCATCAACCTTGTATTGACTGGAGATGAGCAGGATCCAGCAAATATATTGTACTGTCTCAAATAGCGTGCCGTGTTTCTAACATCAACATTGTATGGACTGGAGATGAGCAGGATCCAGCATATAGATTGTACTGTCTAAAATAGCGTGCCGTTTGTCTATCATCACCTTGTATTGACTGGAGATGAGCAGGATCAAGCATATATATTGTACTATCTCACATAGCGTGCCGTGTGACTATCATCAACCTTTTATGGAATGGTGATGAGCAGGATCAAGCATATATATTTTACTGTCTTACAACACCCACACACCAACAAACAACCACAAACAAACCCACATAACGTACCGTGTGTCTATCATCAACCTTTTATGGACTGGAGATGAGCAGGATCCAGCATATAGATTGTACTGTCTCAAATAGCGTGCCGTGTGTCTATCATCAACCTTGTATGGACTGCAGATGAGCAGCATCAAGCATATATAGTGTACTATCTCAAATAGCGTGCCGTGTTTCTATCATCAACCTTGTATGGACTGGTGATGAGCAGGATCCAGCATATATATTGTACTGTCTCACATAGCGTGTCGTGTGTCTATCATCAACCTTGTATGGACTGGAGATGAGCAGCATCCAACATATATAGTGTACTCTCTCACATAGCGTGCCGTATGTCTATCATCAAACTTGTATAGACTGTTGATGAGCAGGATCCAGCATATATATTGTACTCTCTCACATAGCGTGCCTTGTGTCTATCATCAACCTTGTATGGACTGGAGATGAGCAGGATCCAGCATATATATTGTACTCTCCCACATAGCTCACACACAACCAAACAACAACCACAAAAACCCCAAACTGCCATGTGTCTATCATCAACCTTGTAAGGACTGGAGATGAGCACAATCCAGCATATATATTGTACTCTCTCACATAGCGTGTCGTATGTCTATCATCAACCTTGTATTGACTGGTGATGAGCAGGATCCAGCATATAGATGGTACTGTCTCACATAGCGTGCCGTGTGTCTATCATCAACCTTGTATGGACTGGAGATGAGCAGGATCCAGCATATAGATTGTACTGTCTCACATAGCGTGCCGTGTGTCTATCATCAACCTTGTATGGACTGGAGTTGAGCAGCATCCAGCATATATAGTGTACTGTCACACATAGCGTGCGGTGTGTCTATCATCAACCTTGTATGGACTGGAGATGAGCAGGCTCCAGCATATAGATTGTATTGTCGAAAATAGCGTGTCGTGTGTCTATCATCAACCTTGTATGAACGGGAGATGAGCACGATATAGCACATATAGTGTACTGTCTCACATAGCGTGCCGTGTGTCGATCATCAACCTTGTATGGACTGGTGATGAGCAGGATCCAGCATATATATTGTATTGTCCCACATAGCTTGCCATGTGTCTATCATCAACCATGTATGGACTGAAGATGTGCACAATCCAGCATATAGATTGTACTCTCTCACATAGCGTGTCGTATGTCTATCATCAACCTTGTATTGACTGGTGATGAGCAGGATCCAGCATATATAGTGTATTGTCTCACATAGCGTGCGGTGTATCTAACATCAACCGTGTATGGACTGGAGATGAGCCGGATTCAGCATATAGATTGTTCTGGCGAAAATAGCGTGTCGTGTGTCTATCATCAACCTTGTATTGACTGGTGATGAGCAGGATCAAGCATATATATTGTACGGTCTCACATAGCGTGCCGTGTGACTATCATCAACCATTTATGGACTGGTGATGAGCAGGATCCAGCATATAGATTATACTGTCTTAAATAGCGTGCCGTGTGTCTATCAGCAACCGTTTATGGACTGTTGATGAGCAGTATCCAGCATATAGATTGTACTGTCTCAAATAGCGTGCCGTGTGTCTAGCATCAACCTTGTATGGACTGCAGTTGAGCAGCATCAAGCATATATAGTGTACTATCTCAAATAGCGTGCCGTGTTTCTATCATCATCCTTGTATGGACTGGCAATGAGCAGGATCCAGCATATATATTGTACTGTCTCACATAGCGTGTGGTGTGTCTATCATCAACCTTGTATGGACTGGAGATGAGCAGCATCCAACATATATAGTGTACTCTCTCACATAGCGTGCCGTGTGTCTATCATCAAACTTGTATTGACTGTTGATGCGCAGGATCCAGCATATATATTGTACTGTTTCACATAGCGTGCCTTGTGTCTATCATCAACCTTGTATGGACTGGTGATGAGCAGGATCCAGCATATAGATTGTATTGTCCCACATAGCTTGCCATGTGTCTATCATCAACCTTGTAAGGACTGGAGATGTGCACAATCCAGCATATTGATTGTACTCTCTCACATAGCGTGTCGTATGTCTATCATCAACCTTGTATTGACTGGTGATGAGCAGGATCCAGCATATAGATGGTACTGTCTCACATAGCGTGCCGTGTGTCTATCATCAACCTTGTATGGACTGGAGATGAGCAGGATCCAGCATATAGATTGTACTGTCTCAAATAGCCTGCCGTGTGTCTATCATCAACTTTTATGGACTGGTGATGAGCAGGATCCAGCATATAGATTGTACTCTCTCAAATAGCGTGCCGTTTTTCTATCATCAACCTTGTATGGACTGGAGTTGAGCAGCATCCAACATATATCGTGTACTCTCTCACGTAGCGTGCCGTATGTCCATCATCAACCTTGTATTGACTGGTGATGAGCAGGATCCAGCATATATATTGTACTGTCTCACATAGCGTGCCGTGTGTCTATCATCAACCTTGTATGGACTGGAGTTGAGCAGCATCCAGCATATATAGTGTACTGTCTGAAATAGCGTGCGGTGTGTCTATCATCAACCTTGTATGGACTGGAGATGAGCAGGATCCAGCATATAGATTGTACTGTCGAAAATAGCGTGTCGTGTGTCTAGCATCAACCTTGATTGGACTGGAGATGAGCAGCATCAAGCATATATAGTGTACTCTCTCACATAGCGTGTCGTGTGTCTATCATCAAACTTTTATTGACTGGTGATGAGCAGGATCAAGCATATATATTGTACGGTCTCACATAGCGTGCCGTGTGTCAATCATCAACCTTTTATGGACTGGTGATGAGCAGGATCCAGCATATAGATTGTACTGTCTTAAATAGCGTGCCGTGTGTCTATCAGCAACCGTTTATGGACTGGTGATGAGCAGGATCCAGCATATAGATTGTACTGTCTCAAATAGCGTGCCGTGTGTCTAGCATCAACCTTGTATGGACTGCAGTTGAGCAGCATCAAGCATATATAGTGTACTGTCTCAAATAGCGTGCCGTGTTTCTATCATCATCCTTGTATGGACTGGCAATGAGCAGGATCCAGCATATATATTGTACTGTCTCACATAGCGTGTGGTGTGTCTATAATCAACCTTGTATGGACTGGAGTTGAGCAGCACCAACAAAAACCCCACAACCCCACACAACCAACAACAATCCAGCATATATATTGTACTGTCTCACATAGCGTGCCTTGTGTCTATCATCAACCTTGCATGGACTGGTGATGAGCAGGATCCAGCATATAGATGGTACTGTCTCACATAGCGTGCCGTGTGTCTATCATCAACCTTGTATGGACTGGAGATGAGCAGGATCCAGCATATAGATTGTAATGTCTCACATAGCGTGCCGTTTGTCTATCATCAACCTTGTATGGACTGGAGTTGAGCAGCTGCAAGCATATATAGTGTACTGTCTCACAGAGCGTGCCGTGTGTCTATCATCAACCGTGTATGGACTGGAGATGAGCAGGATCCAGCATATATATTGTACTCTCTCACATAGCGTGTCGTGTGTCTATCATCGACCTTGTATGGACTGGCAATGAGCAGGATCCAGCATATATATTTTGTACTGTCTCACATAGCGTGTCGTGTGTCTATCATCAACCTTGTATGAACTGGATATGAGCAGGATATAGCACATATAGTGCACTGTCTCACATAGCGTGCCGTGTGTCTATCATCAACATTGTATTGACTGGTGATGAGCAAGATCAAGCATATATATAGTACGGTCTCACATAGCGTGCCGTGTGTATATCATCAACATTGTATGGACTACAGATGAGCAGGATCCAGCATATATAGTGTACTCTCTCACATAGCGTACCGTGTGTCTATCATAAACCTTGTATGGACTGGAGTTGAGCAGCATCCAGCATATATAGTGTACTGTCTCAATTAGCGTGCCTTGTGTCTAGCATCAACCTTGTATGGACTGGAGTTGAGCAGCAGCAAGCATATGTAGTGTACTGTCTCACAGAGCGTGCCGTGTGTCTATCATCAACCGTTTATGGACTGGAGATGAGCAGGATCCAGTATATAGATTATACTGTCTCACAGAGCGTGCCGTGTGTCTATCATCAACTGTGTATGGACTGGAGATGAGCAGGATCCATCATATAGATTATACTATCTCACATAGCGTGCCGTGTGGCTATCATCAACCTTGTATGGACTGGTGCTGAGCAGGATCCAGCATATAGCTTGTTCTGTCTCAACTAGCGTGCCATTTGTCTATCATCAACCTTGTATGGACTGGTGATGAGCAGGATCCAGCATATATATTGTATTGTCTCACATAGCGTGCCATGTGTCTATCATCAAACTTGTATGGACTTGAGATGAGCAGGATCCAGCATATATATTGTACTGTCTCACATAGCGTGCCGTGTGTCTATCATCAACCTTGTATGAACTGGTGATGAGCAGGATCCAGCATATAGATTGTACTTTCTCACATAGCGTGCCGTGTGTCTATCGTCAACCTTGTATGAACTGGTGATGAGCAGGATCCAGCATATAGATTGTACTCTCTCACATAGCGTGTCGTGTGTCTATCATCAACCTTGTATGGACTGGAGATGAGCAGCATCAAGCATATATAGTGTACTCTCTCACATAGCGTGTCGTGTGTCTATCATCAACCTTGTATTGACTGGTGATGAGCAGGATCAAGCATATATATTGTACGGTCTCACATAGCGTGCCGTGTGTCTATCATCAACCTTGTATGGACTGGAGATGAGCAGGATCCAGCATATAGATTGAACTCTCTCACATAACCTGTCGTGTGTCTATCATAAACCTTGTATGGACTGGAGATGAGCAGCATCCAGCATATATAGTGTACTGTCTCAAATAGCGTGCATTGTGTCTAGCATCAACCTTGTATAGACTGGAGTTGAGCAGCAGCAAGCATATGTAGTGTACTGTCTCACAGAGCGTGCCGTATGTCTATCATCAACCGTGTATGGACTGGAGATGAGCAGGATCCAGCATATAGATTATACTGTCTCACAGAGCGTGCCGTTTGTCTGTCATCAACCGTGTATTGACTGGAGATGAGCAGGATCCATCATATAGATTATACTATCTCACATAGCGTGCCTTGTGTCTATCATCAACTTTTTATGGACTGGTGATGAGAAGGATCCAGCATATAGCTTGTACTGTCTCACATAGCGTGCCATTTGTCTATCATCAACATTGTATGGACTGGTGATGAGCAGAATCCAGAATATAGATTGTACTATCTCACATAGCGTGCCATGTGTCTATCATCCACCTTGGATGGACTGGAGTTGAGCAGCATCCAGCTTATATAGTGTGCTGTCTCAAATAGCGTGCCGTGTGTCTAGCATCAACCTTGTATCGACTGGAGTTGAGCAGCAGCAAGCATATATAGTGTACTGGCTCACAGAGCGTGCCTTGTGTCTATAGTCAAGCGTGTATGGACATGAGATAAGCAGGATCCAGCATATAGATTGTATTCTCTCACATAGCGTGTCGTGTGTCTATCATCAACCTTGTATGGACTGGCAATGAGCAGGATCCAGCATATATAGTGTACTGTCTCACATATCGTGCCGTGTGTCTATCATCAACCTTGTATGGACTGGAGATGAGAAGCATCCAGCATATATAGTGTACTGTCTCACATATCGTGCCGTGTGTCTATCATCAACCTTGTTTGGACTGGAGATGAGCAGGATCCAGCATATAGATTGTAATCTCTCACATAGCGTGCCGTGTGTCTATGATCAACCTTGTATGGACTGGTGATGAGCAGGATCCAGCATATAGCTTGTACTGTTTCACATAGCGTGCCATTTGTCTATCATCAACCTTGTATGGACTGGTGATGAGCAGGATCCAGCATATAGATTGTATTGTCTCACATAGCGTGCCATGTGTCTACCATCAACCTTGTATGGACTTGAGATGAGCAGGATCCTGCATATAGATTGTACTCTCTCACATAGCGTGTCGTTTATCTTTCATCAACCTTGAATGGACTGGTAATGAGCAGGATCCAGCATATATATATTGTACTGTCTCACATAGCGTGTCGTGTGTCTATCATCAACCTTGTATGGACTGGAGTTGAGCAGCATCCAGCATATATAGTGTACTGTCTCACATAGCGTGCGGTGTGGTTACCATCAACCTTGTATGGACTGGAGATGAGCAGGATCCAGCATATAGATTGTACTGTCTCACATAGCGTGCCGTGTGTCTATCATCAAACTTGTATGGACTGGTGATGAGCAGAATCCAGCATATATATATTATTGTCTCACATAGCGTGCCATGTGTCTATCATCAACCTTGTATGGACTGGAGATGAGCAGGATCCAGCTTATCGATTGTACTGTCTCAAGTAGCGTGCCGTTTGTCTATCATCAACATTGTATGAACTGGAGATGAGCAGGATATAGCACATATAGTGTACTGTCTCACATAGCGTACCGTGTGTCTTTCATCAAACTTGTATGGACTGGAGATGAGCAGGATCCAGCATATAGATTCTACTGTCTCACATAGCATGCCGTGTGTCTATGATCAACCTTGTATGTACTGCAGTTGAGCAGCATCAAGCATATATAGCGTACTGTCTCACATAGCGTGCCGTGTTTCTATCATCAACCTTGTATGGACTGGCAATGAGCAGGATCCAGCATATATATTGTACGGTCTCACATAGCGTGCCGTGTGTCTATCATCAACCTTGTATGGACTGGAGATGAGCAGGATCCAGCATATAGATTGTACTCTCTCACATAACCTGTCGTGTGTCTATCATAAACCTTGTATGGACTGGAGATGAGCAGCATCCAGCATATATAGTGTACTGTCTCAAATAGCGTGCATTGTGTCTAGCATCAACCTTGTATAGACTGGAGTTGAGCAGCAGCAAGCATATGTAGTGTACTGTCTCACAGAGCGTGCCGTGTGTCTATCATCAACCGTGTATGGACTGGAGATGAGCAGGATCCAGAATATAGATTATACTGTCTCACAGAGCGTGCCGTTTGTCTGTCATCAACCGTGTATTGACTGGAGATGAGCAGGATCCATCATATAGATTATACTATCTCACATAGCGTGCCCTGTGTCTATCATCAACTTTGTATGGACTGGTGATGAGAAGGATCCAGCATATAGCTTGTACTGTCTCACATAGCGTGCCATTTGTCTATCATCAACATTGTATGGACTGGAGTTGAGCAGCATCCAGCTTATATAGTGTGCTGTCTCAAATAGCGTGCCGTGTGTCTAGCGTCAACCTTGTATCGACTGGAGTTGAGCAGCAGCAAGCATATATAGTGTACTGGCTCACAGAGCGTGCCTTGTGTCTATAGTCAAGCGTGTATGGACTGGAGATAAGCAGGATCCAGCATATAGATTGTACTCTCTCACATAGCGTGTCGTGTGTCTATCATCAACCTTATATGGACTGGCAATAAGCAGGATCCAGCATATATAGTGTACTGTCTCACATATCGTGCCGTGTGTCTATCATCAACCTTGTATGGACTGGAGATGAGAAGCATCCAGCATATATAGTGTACTGTCTCACATATCGTGCCGTGTGTCTATCATCAACCTTGTTTGGACTGGAGATGAGCAGGATCCAGCATATATATTGTACTCTCTCACATAGCGTGCCGTGTGTCTATGATCAACCTTGTATGGACTGGTGATGAGCAGGATCCAGCATATAGCTTGTACTGTCTCACATAGCGTGCCATTTGTCTATCATCAACCTTGTATGGACTGGTGATGAGCAGGATCCAGCATATAGATTGTATTGTCTCACATAGCGTGCCATGTGTCTACCATCAACCTTGTATGGACTTGAGATGAGCAGGATCCTGCATATAGATTGTACTCTCTCACATAGCGTGTCGTGTATCTTTCATCAACCTTGAATGGACTGGTAATGAGCAGGATCCAGCATATATATATTGTACTGTCTCACATAGCGTGTCGTGTGTCTATCATCAACCTTGTATGGACTGGAGTTGAGCAGCATCCATCATATATAGTGTACTGTCTCACATAGCGTGCGGTGTGGTTACCATCAACCTTGTATGGACTGGAGATGAGCAGGATCCAGCATATAGATTGTACTGTCTCACATAGCGTGCCGTGTGTCTATCATCAAACTTGTATGGACTGGTGATGAGCAGAATCCAGCATATATATTGTATTGTCTCACATAGCGTGCCATGTGTCTATCATCAACCTTGTATGGACTGGAGATGAGCAGGATCCAGCTTATCGATTGTACTGTCTCAAATAGCGTGCCGTTTGTCTATCATCAACATTGTATGAACTGGAGATGAGCAGGATATAGCACATATAGTGTACTGTCTCACATAGCGTGCCGTGTGTCTTTCATCAACCTTGTATGGACTGGATATGAGCAGGATCCAGCATATAGATTCTACTGTCTCACATAGCATGCCGTGTGTCTATGATCAACCTTGTATGTACTGCAGTTGAGCAGCATCAAGCATATATAGCGTACTGTCTCACATAGCGTGCCGTGTTTCTATCATCAACCTTGTATGGACTGGCAATGAGCAGGATCCAGCATATATATTGTACTGTCTCACATAGCATGTCGTGTGTCTATCATCAACCTTGTATGGACTGGAGTTGAGCAGCATCCAACATATATAGTGTACTCTCTCACATAGCGTGCCTTGTGTCTATCATCAACCTTGTATTGACTGGAGATGAGCAGGATCCAGCATATATATTGTACTCTCTCACATAGCATGCCGGCCGTGTGTCTATCATCAACCTTGTATTGACTGGTGATGAGCAGGATCCAGCATATAGATTGTAATGTCTCAAATAGCGTGACAAGTGTCTATCATCAACCTTGTATAGACTGGAGATGAGCACAATCCAGCATATAGATTGTCCTCTCTCACATAGCGTGTCGTGTGTTTATCATCAACCTTGTATTGACTGGTGATGAGCAGGATCTAGCATATAGATGGTACTGTCTCACATAGCGTGCCGTGTGTCTATCATCAACCTTGTATGGACTGGAGATGAGCAGGATCCAGCATATAGATTGTACTCTCTCACATAGCGTGTCGTGTGTCTTTCATCAACCTTGTATGGACTGGAGATGAGCAGGATCCAGCATATAGATTGTACTCTCTCACATAGCGTGTCGTGTGTCTTTCATCAACCTTGTATAGACTGGCGATGAGCAGGATCCAGCATATATATATTGTACTGTCTCACATAGCGTGTCGTGTGTCTATCATCAACCATGTATGGACTGGTGATTAGCAGGATCCAGCATATAGATTGTACTGTCTCAAGTAGCGTGCCGTTTGTCTATCATCAACCTTGTTTGAACGGGAGATGAGCTGGATATAGCACATATAGTGTACTGTCTCACATAGCGTGCAGTGTGTCTATCATCAACCTTGGATGGACTGGAGTTGAGCAGCATCCAGCTTATATAGTGTGCTGTCTCAAATAGCGTGCCGTGTGTCTAGCATCAACCTTGTATCGACTGGAGTTGAGCAGCAGCAAGCATATATAGTGTACTGACTCACAGAGCGTGCCTTGTGTCAATAGTCAAGCGTGTATGGACTGGAGATGAGCAGGATCCAGCATATAGATTGTAATGTCTCACATAGCGTGCCGTGTGTCTATCATCAATCTTGTATGAACTGGTGATTAGCAGGATCCAGCATATAAATTGTACTCTCTCACATAGCGTGCCGTGTGTCTATCATCAACCTTGTATGGACTGGAGTTGAGCAGCACCAAGCATATATATTTTACTGTCCACAAACGTGCCGGTATCTATCATCAACCTTGTATGGACTGGAGATGAGCAGCATCAAGCATATATAGTGTACTGTCTCAAAGAGCATGCCGTGTCTCTATCATCAACCGTGTATGGACTGGAGATGAGCAGGATCCAGCATATATATTGTACTCTCTCACATAGCGTGTCGTGTGTCTGTCATCAACCTTGTATGGACTGGCAATGAGCAGGATCCAGCATATATATATTGTACTGTCTCACATAGCGTGTCGTGTGTCTATCATCAACCTTGTATGGACTGGAGATGAGCAGGATCCAGCATATATATATTGTACTGTCTCACAGAGCGTGCCGTGTGTCTATCATCAACCTTTTATGGACTGGAGATGAGCAGGATCCAGCATATATATTGTACTCTCTCACATAGAGTGCTTTGTGTCTATCATCAACCTTTTATGGACTGGAGATCACCAGGATCCAACATGTAGATTGTGCTGTCTCACATAGTGTGCCCTGTGTCTATCATCAACCTTGTATGGACTGGAGATGACCAGGATCCAGCATATTGATTGTACTCTCTCACATAGCGTGTCTATCATCAACCTTGTATTGTCTGGTGATGAGCAGGATCCAGCATATAGATTGTACTCTCTCACATAGCGTGTCGTGTGTCTATAATCAACCTTTTATTGACTGGAGTTGAGCAGAATCCAGCATATATAGTGTACTCTCTCAAATAGCGTGTCTATCATCAACCTTGTATGGACTGGAGATGAGCAGGATCCGGCATATATATTGTACTGTCTCACATAGCGTGTCTATCATCAACCTTGTATGGACTGGAGATGAGCAGGATCCGGCATATA
>CM026392.1:1938630-1993460 GCA_014843695.1 Archivesica marissinica | reverse complement strand
TATATCTATATATCACACTATATCGTACATCCCACCCGTCTAGATGTTATATATCTATATATCACACTATATTGTACATCCCACCAGTCTATATGTTATATATCTATATATCACACTATATCGTACATCCCACCCGTCTAGATGTTATATATCTATATATCACACTATATTGTACATCCCACCCGTCTAGATGTTATATATCTATATATCACACTATAGTGTACATCCCACCAGTCTATATGTTATATATCTATATATCACACTATATCGTACATCCCACCTGTTTATATGCTATATATCTATATATCACACTATATCGTACATCCCACCTGTTTATATGTTATATATCTATATATCACACTATATTGTACATCCCACCTGTTTATATGCTATATATCTATATATCACACTATATTGTACATCCCACCCGTCTAGATGTTATATATCTATATATCACACTATATCGTACATCCCACCCGTCTAGATGTTATATATCTATATATCACACTATATTGTACATCCCACCCGTCTAGATACTATATATATATATATCATACTATAGTGTACATCCCACCAGTCTAGATGTTATATATCTATATATCACACTATATTGTACATCCCACCAGTCTAGATGTTATATATCTATATATCACACTATATTGTACATCCCACCGTCTAATGTTATATCTATATACACTATATTGTACATCCCACCAGTCTAGATGTTATATATATATATATCACACTATATCGTACATCACACCCGTCTATATGTTATATATCTATATATCACACTATATTTTACATCCCACATGTTATATGCTATATATCTATATATCACACTATATCGTACATCCCACCCGTCTAGATGTTATATATCTATATATCACACTATAGTGTACATCCCACCAGTCTATATGTTATATATCTATATATCACACTATATCGTACATCCCACCTGTTTATATGCTATATATCTATATATCACACTATATCGTACATCCCACCTGTTTATATGTTATATATCTATATATCACACTATATTGTACATCCCACCCGTCTAGATGTTATATATCTATATATCACACTATATTGTACATCCCACCAGTCTATATGTTATATATCTATATATCACACTATATCGTACATCCCACCCGTCTAGATGTTATATATCTATATATCACACTATAGTGTACATCCCACCAGTCTATATGTTATATATCTATATATCACACTATATCGTACATCCCACCTGTTTATATGCTATATATCTATATATCACACTATATCGTACATCCCACCTGTTTATATGTTATATATCTATATATCACACTATATTGTACATCCCACCTGTTTATATGTTATATATCTATATATCACACTATATTGTACATCCCACCCGTCTAGATGTTATATATCTATATATCACACTATATTGTACATCCCACCCGTCTAGATGTTATATATCTATATATCACACTATATTGTACATCCCACCCGTCTAGATGTTATATATATATATATCACACTATATTGTACATCCCACCAGTCTAGATGTTATATATCTATATATCACACTATATTGTACATCCCACCAGTCTAGATGTTATATATCTATATATCACACTATATTGTACATCCCACCAGTCTAGATGTTATATATCTATATATCACACTATATTGTACATCCCACCAGTCTAGATGTTATATATCTATATATCACACTATATTGTACATCCCACCAGTCTAGATGTTATATATCTATATATCACACTATATTGTACATCCCACCAGTCTAGATGTTATATATCTATATATCACACTATATTGTACATCCCACCAGTCTAGATGTTATATATCTATATATCACACTATTGTACATCCCACCAGTCTAGATGTTATATATATATATATCACACTATATTGTACATCCCACCAGTCTAGATGTTATATATCTATATATCACACTATATGTACATCCCACCCGTCTATATGTTATATACTATATCACTATATTGTACATCCACCCGTCTATATGTTATATACTATATGTCCCACTATATTGTACATCCCACCAGTCTATATGTTATATATCTATATGTCCCACTATATCGTACATCCCACCAGTCTATATGTTATATATCTATATATCACACTATAGTGTACATCCCACCAGTCTAGATGTTATATATCTATATAGCACACTATTGTGTACATACCACCAGTCTAGATGTTATATATATATATATCACACTATATTGTACATCCCACCAGTCTAGATGTTATATATATATATATATCACTATATTGTACATCCCACCAGTCTAGATGTTATATATATCACTATATTGTACATCCCACCCGTCTATATGTTATATATCTATATATCACATTAATTGTACATACCACCAGTCTAGATGTTATATATATCACTATATTGTACATCCCACCCGTCTATATGTTATATATCTATATATCACATTATATTGTACATACCACCAGTCTAGATGTTATATATATCACTATATTGTACATCCCACCCGTCTATATGTTATATATCTATATAGCACACTATTGTGCACATACCACCAGTCTAGATGTTATATATATCACACTATATTGTCCATCCCACCTGTTTATATGTTATATATCTATATAGCACACTATTGTGTACATACCACCAGTCTAGATGTTATATATATATATACCACACTATTGTGTACATCCCACCAGTCTAGATGTTATATATCTATATATCACACTATATTGTACATCCCACCAGTCTAGATGTTATATATCTATATATCACACTATATTGTACATACCACCAGTCTAGATGTTATATATATATATCACACTATATTGTACATACCACCAGTCTAGATGTTATATATCTATATATCACACTATATTGTACATACCACCAGTCTAGATGTTATATATCTATATATCACACTATATTGTACATCCCACCAGTCTAGATGTTATATATATATCACACTATATTGTTCATCCCACCAGTCTAGTGGTTATATTAGCCATTCACCCCGCACATTATACAACTTGTTTCTCCATTTGTCAGTACGTCATGTTCATTGAGTTTGAGTACTACACATTTGTAGTGACATAATGGTACAATTGTAATCATGCTGTTGTCTATTAACGGTGTCAGTCAGGCAGTAGACGTGTGTATCTACACAGTACAATGCATGATATACAGAACAATGATATATGATAACACACAATTGACAAAGCTTTCACTGACGCCCAATGCAATAGATTGCATTGACTAAACATGTAATGTAGCAACTAAAAACGAATGTACTTTCAATTAAGTGAGTTATTATGCATTTAAAGAAATCACTAAGCTGTAACTGTACTGTACAATAAATGAGCAGGACCCAGCATATATATTGTACTGTCTCACATAGCGTGTCGTGTGTCTATCATCAACCTTGTATTGACTGGAGATGAGCAGAATCCAGCATATATAGTGTACTGTCTCACATAGCGTGCCGTGTGTCTATCATCAACCTTGTATGGACTGAAGATGAGCAGGATCCAGCCGATAGATTATACTGTCTCACATACCTTGCCGTATATCTATCATCAACCTTGTATGGACTGGAGATGAGCAGGATCCAGCCTATAGATTGTACTGTCTCACATAGCTTGCCGTGTGTCTATCATCAATCTTGTATGGACTGGAGATGAGCAGGATCCAGCATATAGATTGTACTGTCTCACATAGCGTGTCGTGTGTCTATCATTAACCTTGTATGGACTGGAGATGAACAGGATCCAGCATATAGATTGTACTGTATCACATAGCGTGTCGTGTGTCTATCATCAACCTTGTATGGACTGGAGATGAGCAGGATCCAGCCTATATAGTGTACTGTCTCTCATAGCGTGTCGTGTGTCAATCATCAACCTTGTATGGACTGCAGATGAGCAAGATCCAGCATATAGATTGTACTCTCTCATATAGCGTGTCGTGTGTCTATCATCATCCTTGTATGGACTGGAAATGAGCAGGATCCAGCATATAGATTGTACTGTCTCACATAGCGTGCCGTGTGTCGATCATCAATCTTGTATGGACTGGTGATGAGCAGGATCCAGCATATATAATGTACTGTCTCACATAGCGTGCCGTTTGTCTATCATCAACCTTGTATGGACTGGAGATGAGCAGGATCCGGCATATAGATTGTACTCTCTCACATAGCGTGTCGTGTGTCTATCATCAACCTTGTATGGACTTGAGATGAGCAGGATCCAGCATATATATTGTACTGTCTCAAATAGTGTGCCGTTTGTCTACCATCAACCTTGTATGGACTGGAGATGAGCAGGATCCAGCATATATATTGTACTCTCTCACATAGCTTGTCGTGTATCTATCATCAAGCTTGTATGGACTGGAGATGAGCAGGATCCAGCATATAGATTGTTCTGTCTCACATAGCGTGCCGTGTGTCTATCATCAACCTTGTATGGACTGGAGATGAGCAGGATCCAGCATATATATTGTACTGTCTCAAATAGCGTGCCGTGTGTCTATCATCAACCTTGTATGGACTGGAATTGAGCAGGATCCAGAAAATAGATTGTACTGTCTCACATAGCGTGCCGTATGTCTATCATCAACCTTGTATTGATTGGAGATGAGCAGCATCCAGCCTATATAGTGTACTGTCTCACATAGCGTGCCGTGTGTCTATCATCAACCTTGTATGGACTGGTGATGAGCAGGATCCAGCATATAGATTGTACTTTCTCACATAGCGTGCCGTGTGTCTATCATCAACCTTGTATGTACTGGAGATGAACAGGATCCAGCATATATATTGTACTCTCTCACATAGCGTGTCGTGTGTCTATCATCAACCTTGTATGGACTGGAGATGAGCAGGATCCAGCATATATATTGTACTGGCTCACATAGCGGCCGTGTGTCTATCATCAACCTTGTATGGACTGGAGATGAGCAGGATCCGGCATATAGATTGTACTCTCTCACATAGCGTGTCGTGTGTCTATCATCAACCTTGTATGGACTTGAGATGAGCAGGATCCAGCATATATATTGTACTGTCTCAAATAACGTGCCATTTGTCTATCATCAACATTGTATGGACTGGAGATGAGCAGGATCCAGCCTATATATTGTACTCTCTCACATAGCTTGTCGTGTATCTATCATCAACCTTGTATGGACTGGAGATGAGCAGGATCCAGCATATAGATTGTTCTGTCTCACATAGCGTGCCGTGTGTCTATCATCAACCTTGTATTGATTGGAGATGAGCAGCATCCAGCCTATATAGTGTACTGTCTCACATAGCGTGCCGTGTGTCTATCATCAACCTTGTATGGACTGGTGATGAGCAGGATCCAGCATATAGATTGTACTGTCTCACATAGCGTGCCGTGTGTCTATCATCAACCTTGTATGTACTGGAGATGAACAGGATCCAGCAAATATATTGTACTCTCTCACATAGCGTGTCGTGTGTCTATCATCAACCTTGTATGGACTGGAGATGAGCAGGATCCAGCATATATATTGTACTGGCTCACATAGCGGCCGTGTGTCTATCATCAACCTTGTATGGACTGGAGATGAGCAGAATCCAGCATATATAGTGTACTGTCTCACATAGCGTGCCGTGTGTCTATCATCAACCTTGTATGGACTGGAGATGAGCAGGATCTAGCATATAGATTGTACTCTCTCACATAGCGTGCCGTGTGTCTATCTTCAACCTTGTATGGACTGGAGATGAGCAGAATCTAGCATATAGATTGTACTGTCTCACATAGCGTGCCGTGTGTCTATCATCAACCTTGTATGGACTGGTGATGAGCAGGATCCAGCATATAGATTGTACTTTCTCACAAAGCGTGCCGTGTGTCTATCATCAACATTGTATGGACTGGAGATGAGCAGGATCTAGCATATAGATTGTACTTTCTCACAAAGCGTGCCGTGTGTCTATCATCAACCTTGAATGGACTGGAGATGAGTAGGATCCACCATATAGATTGTACTTTCTCACAAAGCGTGCCGTGTGTCTATCATCAACCTTGAATGGACTGGAGATGAGCAGGATTCAGCATATAGATTGCACTGTATCACAAAGCGTGCCGTGTGTCTATCATCAACCTTGAATGGACTGGAGATGAGCAGGATCCAGCATATAGATTGTACTGTATCACAAAGCGTGCCGTGTGTCTATCATCAACCTTGTATGGACTGGAGTTGAGCAGCATCAAGCATATATAGTGTATTGTCTCACATAGCGTGCCGTGTTTCTATCATCAACCTTGTATGGACTGGAGTTAAGCAGCATCAAGCATATATAGTGTATTGTCTCACATAGCGTGCGGTGTGTCTATCATCAACCTTGTATGGACTGGAGATGAGCAGGATCCAGCATATATTGTGTACTTTCTCACATAGCGTGTCGTGTGTCTATCATCAACCTTGTATGGACTGGAGATGAGCAGGATCCAGCATATATATTGTACTGGCTCACATAGCGGCCGTGTGTCTATCATCAACCTTGTATGGACTGGAGATGAGCAGGATCCAGCATATATATTGTACTGTCTCACATAGCGTGCCATTTGTCTATCATCAACCTTGTATGGACTGGAGATGAGCAGTATCCAGCATATATAGTGTACTGTCTCACATAGCGTGCCGTGTGTCTATCATCAACCTTGTATGGACTGGAGATGAGCAGTATCTAGCATATAGATTGTACTCTCTCACATAGCGTGCCGTGTGTCTATCATCAACCTTGTATGGACTGGAGATGAGCAGGATCTAGCATATAGATTGTACTGTCTCACAAAGCGTGCCGTGTGTCTATCATCAACCTTGTATGGACTGGAGATGAGCAGGATCTAGCATATAGATTGTACTTTCTCACAAAGCGTGCCGTGTGTCTATCATCAACCTTGAATGGACTGGAGATGAGTAGGATCCACCATATAGATTGTACTTTCTCACAAAGCGTGCCGTGTGTCTATCATCAACCTTGAATGGATTGGAGATGAGCAGGATCCAGCATATAGATTGTACTGTATCACAAAGCGTGCCGTGTGTCTATCATCAACCTTGAATGGACTGGAGATGAGCAGGATCCAGCATATAGATTGTACTGTATCACAAAGCGTGCCGTGTGTCTATCATCAACCTTGTATGGACTGGAGTTGAGCAGCATCAAGCATATATAGTGTATTGTCTCACATAGCGTGCCGTGTTTCTATCATCAACCTTGTATGGACTGGAGTTAAGCAGCATCAAGCATATATAGTGTATTGTCTCACATAGCGTGCCGTGTGTCTATCATCAACCTTGTATGGACTGGAGATGAGCATGATCCAGCATATATAGTGTATTTTCTCACATAGCTTGCCGTGTGTCTATCATCAACCTTGTATGGACTGGAGATGAGCAGGATCCAGCATATAGATTGTAATGTCTCACATAGCGTGCCGTGTGTCTATCATCAACCTTGTATGGACTGGAGATGAGCAGGATCCAGCATATATATTGTACTCTCTCACATAGCCTGTCGTATGTCTAGTTTCAACCTTGTATGGACTGGAGTTGAGCAGCATCAAGCATATATAGTGTACTCTCTCATATAGCGTGCCGTGTATCTATCATCAACCTTGTATTGACTGGAGTTGAGCAGCATCAAGCATATGTAGTGTACTCTCTCACATAGTGTGCTGTGTGTCTATCATCAACCTTGTATGGACTGGAGTTGAGCAGCATCAAGCATATATAGTGTACTGTCTCACATAGCGTGCCGTGTGTCTATCATCAACCTTGTATGGACTGGAGATGAGCAGGATCTAGCATATAGATTGTACTCTCTCACATAGCGTGCCGTGTGTCTATCATCAACCTTGTATGGACTGGAGATGAGCAGGATCTAGCATATAGATTGTACTGTCTCACATAGCGTGCCGTGTGTCTATCATCAACATTGTATGGACTGGTGATGAGCAGGATCCAGCATAAAGATTGTACTTTCTCACATAGCGTGCCGTGTGTCTATCATCAACCTTGAATGGACTGGAGATGAGTAGGATCCAGCATATAGATGGTACTTTCTCACATAGCGTGCCGTGTGTCTATCATCACCCTTGTATGGACTGGAGATGAGCAGGATCCAGAAAATAGATTGTACTGTCTCAAATAGCGTGCCGTGTTTCTATCATCAACCGTGTATGGACTGGAGTTAAGCAGCATCAAGCATATATAGTGTATTGTCTCACCTAGCGTGCCGTGTGTCTATCATCAACATTGTATGGACTGGAGATGAGCAGGATCCAGCATATATAGTGTACTGTCTCACATAGCGTGCGGTGTGTCTATCATCAACCTTGTATGGACTGTAGATGAGCAGGATCCAGCATATAGATTGTACTGTCTCACATAGCGTGCCGTGTGTCTATCATCAACATTGTATGGACTGGAGATGAGCAGGATCCAGCCTATATATTGTACTCTCTCACATAGAGTGTCGTGTGTCTAGCATCAACCTTGTATGGACTGGAGTTGAGCAGCATCAAGCATATATAGTGTAATCTCACATAGCGTGCCGTGTATCTATCATCAACCTTGTATTGACTGGAGTTGAGCAGCATCCAGCATATATAGTGTACTGTCTCAAATAGCGTGTCGTGTGTCTATCATCAACCTTGTATGGACTGGAGTTGAGCAGGATCCAGCATATATTGTACTGTCTCACATAGCGTGCCGTTTGTCTATCATCAACCTTGTATGGACTGGAGATGAGCAGAATCCAGCATATATAGTGTACTATCTCACATAGCGTGCCGTGTGTCTATCATCAACCTTGTATGGACTGGAGATGAGCAGGATCTAGCAAATAGATTGTACTGTCTCACATAGCGTGCCGTTTGTCTATCATCAACCTTGTATGGACTGGAGATGAGCAGGATCTAGCAAATAGATTGTACTGTCTCACATAGCGTGCCGTGTGTTTATCATCAGCCTTGTATGGACTCGAGATGAGCAGAATCCAGCAAACATAGTGTACTGTCTCACATAGCGTACCGTGTGTCTGTCATCAACGTTGTATGGACTGGAGATGAGCAGGATCCAGCATATATATTGTACTGTCTCACATAGCGTTCCGTGAGTCTAGCATCAACCTTGTATGGACTGGAGTTGAGCAGCATCCAGCATATATAGTGTACTGTCTCACATAGCATGCCATGTGTCTATCATCAACCTTGTATGGACTGGAGATGAGCAGGATCCAGCAAATAGATTGTACTGTCTCAAATAGCGTGCCGTGTTTCTATCATCAACATTGTATGGACTGGAGATGAGCAGGATCTAGCATATAGATTGTACTGTCTCACATAGCGTGCCGTTTGTCTATCATCACCTTGTATGGACTGGAGATGAGCAGGATCCAGGATAGAGATTGTACTATCTCACATAGCGTGCCGTGTGTCTCTCATCAACCTTGTATGGAATGGTGATGAGCAGGATCAAGCATATATATTTTACTGTCTTACATAGCGTACCGTTTGTCTATCATCAGCCTTGTATGGACTGGAGATGAGCAGATTCCAGCAAACATAGTGTACTGTCTCACATAGCGTACCGTGTGTCTATCATCAACCTTGTATGGACTGGAGATGAGCAGGATCCAGCATATAGATTGTACTGTCTCACATAGCGTGTCGTGTGTCTATCATCAACCTTGTATGGACTGGAGATGAGCAGGATCCAGCATATATAGTGTACTCTCTCACATAGCGTGTCGTATGTCTATCATCAACCTTGTATAGACTGGTGATGAGCAGGATCCAGCATATAGATTGTACTCTCTCATATAGCGTGTCGTGTGTCTATCATCAACCTTGTATGGACTGGAGATGAGCAGGATCCAGCATATATAGTGTACTCTCTCACATAGCGTGTCGTATTTCTATCATCAACCTTGTATAGACTGGTGATGAGCAGGATCCAGCATATAGATTGTACTCTCTCATATAGCGTGTCGTGTGTCTATCATCAACCTTGTATGGACTGGAGATGAGCAGGATCCAGCATATATAGTGTACTCTCTCACATAGCGTGTCGTATTTCTATCATCAACCTTGTATAGACTGGTGATGAGCAGGATCCAGCATATAGATTGTACTCTCTCATATAGCGTGTCGTGTGTCTATCATCAACCTTGTATGGACTGGAGATGAGCAGGATCCAGCATATATAGTGTACTCTCTCACATAGCGTGTCGTATGTCTATCATCAACCTTGTATGGACTGGAGATGAGCAGGATCCAGCATATATAGTGTAATCTCTCACATAGCGTGCCGTGTGTCTATCATCAACCTTGTATGGACTGGAGTTGAGCAGCATCCAGCATAAATAGTGTATTGTCTCACATAGCGTGCGGTGTGTCTATCATCAACCTTGTATGGACTGGAGATGAGCAGGATCCAGCAAATAGAATGTAGTGTCGAAAATAGCGTGTCCTGTGTCTATCATCAACCTTTTATGGACTGGTGATGAGCAGGATCCAGCATATAGATGTTACTGTCTCACATAGCGTACCGTGTGTCTATCATCAACCTCGTATGGACTGGAGTTGAGCAGCATCCAGCATATATAGTGTACTGTCACACATAGCGTGCGGTGTGTCTATCATCAACCTTGTATGGACTGGAGATGAGCAGGCTCCAGCATATAGATTGTATTGTCGAAAATAGCGTGTCGTGTGTCTATCATCAACCTTGTATGAACGGGAGATGAGCACGATATAGCACATATAGTGTACTGTCTCACATAGCGTGCCGTGTGTCGATCATCAACCTTGTATGGACTGGTGATGAGCAGGATCCAGCATATATATTGTATTGTCCCACATAGCTTGCCATGTGTCTATCATCAACCATGTATGGACTGAAGATGTGCACAATCCAGCATATAGATTGTACTCTCTCACATAGCGTGTCGTATGTCTATCATCAACCTTGTATTGACTGGTGATGAGCAGGATCCAGCATATATAGTGTATTGTCTCACATAGCGTGCGGTGTATCTAACATCAACCTTGTATGGACTGGAGATGAGCCGGATTCAGCATATAGATTGTTCTGGCTAAAATAGCGTGTCGTGTGTCTATCATCAACCTTGTATTGACTGGTGATGAGCAGGATCAAGCATATATATTGTACGGTCTCACATAGCGTGCCGTGTGACTATCATCAACCATTTATGGACTGGTGATGAGCAGGATCCAGCATATAGATTATACTGTCTTAAATAGCGTGCCGTGTGTCTATCAGCAACCGTTTATGGACTGTTGATGAGCAGTATCCAGCATATAGATTGTACTGTCTCAAATAGCGTGCCGTGTGTCTAGCATCAACCTTGTATGGACTGCAGTTGAGCAGCATCAAGCATATATAGTGTACTATCTCAAATAGCGTGCCGTGTTTCTATCATCATCCTTGTATGGACTGGTGATGAGCAGGATCCAGCATATATATTGTACTGTCTCACATAGCGTGTGGTGTGTCTATCATCAACCTTGTATGGACTGGAGATGAGCAGCATCCAACATATATAGTGTACTCTCTCACATAGCGTGCCGTGTGTCTATCATCAAACTTGTATTGACTGTTGATGCGCAGGATCCAGCATATATATTGTACTGTTTCACATAGCGTGCCTTGTGTCTATCATCAACCTTGTATGGACTGGTGATGAGCAGGATCCAGCATATAGATTGTATTGTCCCACATAGCTTGCCATGTGTCTATCATCAACCTTGTAAGGACTGGAGATGTGCACAATCCAGCATATTGATTGTACTCTCTCACATAGCGTGTCGTATGTCTATCATCAACCTTGTATTGACTGGTGATGAGCAGGATCCAGCATATAGATGGTACTGTCTCACATAGCGTGCCGTGTGTCTATCATCAACCTTGTATGGACTGGAGATGAGCAGGATCCAGCATATAGATTGTACTGTCTCAAATAGCCTGCCGTGTGTCTATCATCAACTTTTATGGACTGGTGATGAGCAGGATCCAGCATATAGATTGTACTCTCTCAAATAGCGTGCCGTTTTTCTATCATCAACCTTGTATGGACTGGAGTTGAGCAGCATCCAACATATATCGTGTACTCTCTCACGTAGCGTGCCGTATGTCCATCATCAACCTTGTATTGACTGGTGATGAGCAGGATCCAGCATATATATTGTACTGTCTCACATAGCGTGCCGTGTGTCTATCATCAACCTTGTATGGACTGGAGTTGAGCAGCATCCAGCATATATAGTGTACTGTCTGAAATAGCGTGCGGTGTGTCTATCATCAACCTTGTATGGACTGGAGATGAGCAGGATCCAGCATATAGATTGTACTGTCGAAAATAGCGTGTCGTGTGTCTAGCATCAACCTTGATTGGACTGGAGATGAGCAGCATCAAGCATATATAGTGTACTCTCTCACATAGCGTGTCGTGTGTCTATCATCAAACTTTTATTGACTGGTGATGAGCAGGATCAAGCATATATATTGTACGGTCTCACATAGCGTGCCGTGTGTCAATCATCAACCTTTTATGGACTGGTGATGAGCAGGATCCAGCATATAGATTGTACTGTCTTAAATAGCGTGCCGTGTGTCTATCAGCAACCGTTTATGGACTGGTGATGAGCAGGATCCAGCATATAGATTGTACTGTCTCAAATAGCGTGCCGTGTGTCTAGCATCAACCTTGTATGGACTGCAGTTGAGCAGCATCAAGCATATATAGTGTACTGTCTCAAATAGCGTGCCGTGTTTCTATCATCATCCTTGTATGGACTGGCAATGAGCAGGATCCAGCATATATATTGTACTGTCTCACATAGCGTGTGGTGTGTCTATAATCAACCTTGTATGGACTGGAGTTGAGCAGCATCCAACATATATAGTGTACTCTCTCACATAGCGTGCCGTGTGTCTATCATCAACCTTGGATTGACTGTTGATGAGCAGGATCCAGCATATATATTGTACTGTCTCACATAGCGTGCCTTGTGTCTATCATCAACCTTGCATGGACTGGTGATGAGCAGGATCCAGCATATAGATGGTACTGTCTCACATAGCGTGCCGTGTGTCTATCATCAACCTTGTATGGACTGGAGATGAGCAGGATCCAGCATATAGATTGTAATGTCTCACATAGCGTGCCGTTTGTCTATCATCAACCTTGTATGGACTGGAGTTGAGCAGCTGCAAGCATATATAGTGTACTGTCTCACAGAGCGTGCCGTGTGTCTATCATCAACCGTGTATGGACTGGAGATGAGCAGGATCCAGCATATATATTGTACTCTCTCACATAGCGTGTCGTGTGTCTATCATCGACCTTGTATGGACTGGCAATGAGCAGGATCCAGCATATATATTTTGTACTGTCTCACATAGCGTGTCGTGTGTCTATCATCAACCTTGTATGAACTGGATATGAGCAGGATATAGCACATATAGTGCACTGTCTCACATAGCGTGCCGTGTGTCTATCATCAACATTGTATTGACTGGTGATGAGCAAGATCAAGCATATATATAGTACGGTCTCACATAGCGTGCCGTGTGTATATCATCAACATTGTATGGACTACAGATGAGCAGGATCCAGCATATATAGTGTACTCTCTCACATAGCGTACCGTGTGTCTATCATAAACCTTGTATGGACTGGAGTTGAGCAGCATCCAGCATATATAGTGTACTGTCTCAATTAGCGTGCCTTGTGTCTAGCATCAACCTTGTATGGACTGGAGTTGAGCAGCAGCAAGCATATGTAGTGTACTGTCTCACAGAGCGTGCCGTGTGTCTATCATCAACCGTTTATGGACTGGAGATGAGCAGGATCCAGTATATAGATTATACTGTCTCACAGAGCGTGCCGTGTGTCTATCATCAACTGTGTATGGACTGGAGATGAGCAGGATCCATCATATAGATTATACTATCTCACATAGCGTGCCGTGTGGCTATCATCAACCTTGTATGGACTGGTGCTGAGCAGGATCCAGCATATAGCTTGTTCTGTCTCAACTAGCGTGCCATTTGTCTATCATCAACCTTGTATGGACTGGTGATGAGCAGGATCCAGCATATATATTGTATTGTCTCACATAGCGTGCCATGTGTCTATCATCAAACTTGTATGGACTTGAGATGAGCAGGATCCAGCATATATATTGTACTGTCTCACATAGCGTGCCGTGTGTCTATCATCAACCTTGTATGAACTGGTGATGAGCAGGATCCAGCATATAGATTGTACTTTCTCACATAGCGTGCCGTGTGTCTATCGTCAACCTTGTATGAACTGGTGATGAGCAGGATCCAGCATATAGATTGTACTCTCTCACATAGCGTGTCGTGTGTCTATCATCAACCTTGTATGGACTGGAGATGAGCAGCATCAAGCATATATAGTGTACTCTCTCACATAGCGTGTCGTGTGTCTATCATCAACCTTGTATTGACTGGTGATGAGCAGGATCAAGCATATATATTGTACGGTCTCACATAGCGTGCCGTGTGTCTATCATCAACCTTGTATGGACTGGAGATGAGCAGGATCCAGCATATAGATTGAACTCTCTCACATAACCTGTCGTGTGTCTATCATAAACCTTGTATGGACTGGAGATGAGCAGCATCCAGCATATATAGTGTACTGTCTCAAATAGCGTGCATTGTGTCTAGCATCAACCTTGTATAGACTGGAGTTGAGCAGCAGCAAGCATATGTAGTGTACTGTCTCACAGAGCGTGCCGTATGTCTATCATCAACCGTGTATGGACTGGAGATGAGCAGGATCCAGCATATAGATTATACTGTCTCACAGAGCGTGCCGTTTGTCTGTCATCAACCGTGTATTGACTGGAGATGAGCAGGATCCATCATATAGATTATACTATCTCACATAGCGTGCCTTGTGTCTATCATCAACTTTTTATGGACTGGTGATGAGAAGGATCCAGCATATAGCTTGTACTGTCTCACATAGCGTGCCATTTGTCTATCATCAACATTGTATGGACTGGTGATGAGCAGAATCCAGAATATAGATTGTACTATCTCACATAGCGTGCCATGTGTCTATCATCCACCTTGGATGGACTGGAGTTGAGCAGCATCCAGCTTATATAGTGTGCTGTCTCAAATAGCGTGCCGTGTGTCTAGCATCAACCTTGTATCGACTGGAGTTGAGCAGCAGCAAGCATATATAGTGTACTGGCTCACAGAGCGTGCCTTGTGTCTATAGTCAAGCGTGTATGGACATGAGATAAGCAGGATCCAGCATATAGATTGTATTCTCTCACATAGCGTGTCGTGTGTCTATCATCAACCTTGTATGGACTGGCAATGAGCAGGATCCAGCATATATAGTGTACTGTCTCACATATCGTGCCGTGTGTCTATCATCAACCTTGTATGGACTGGAGATGAGAAGCATCCAGCATATATAGTGTACTGTCTCACATATCGTGCCGTGTGTCTATCATCAACCTTGTTTGGACTGGAGATGAGCAGGATCCAGCATATAGATTGTAATCTCTCACATAGCGTGCCGTGTGTCTATGATCAACCTTGTATGGACTGGTGATGAGCAGGATCCAGCATATAGCTTGTACTGTTTCACATAGCGTGCCATTTGTCTATCATCAACCTTGTATGGACTGGTGATGAGCAGGATCCAGCATATAGATTGTATTGTCTCACATAGCGTGCCATGTGTCTACCATCAACCTTGTATGGACTTGAGATGAGCAGGATCCTGCATATAGATTGTACTCTCTCACATAGCGTGTCGTTTATCTTTCATCAACCTTGAATGGACTGGTAATGAGCAGGATCCAGCATATATATATTGTACTGTCTCACATAGCGTGTCGTGTGTCTATCATCAACCTTGTATGGACTGGAGTTGAGCAGCATCCAGCATATATAGTGTACTGTCTCACATAGCGTGCGGTGTGGTTACCATCAACCTTGTATGGACTGGAGATGAGCAGGATCCAGCATATAGATTGTACTGTCTCACATAGCGTGCCGTGTGTCTATCATCAAACTTGTATGGACTGGTGATGAGCAGAATCCAGCATATATATATTATTGTCTCACATAGCGTGCCATGTGTCTATCATCAACCTTGTATGGACTGGAGATGAGCAGGATCCAGCTTATCGATTGTACTGTCTCAAGTAGCGTGCCGTTTGTCTATCATCAACATTGTATGAACTGGAGATGAGCAGGATATAGCACATATAGTGTACTGTCTCACATAGCGTACCGTGTGTCTTTCATCAAACTTGTATGGACTGGAGATGAGCAGGATCCAGCATATAGATTCTACTGTCTCACATAGCATGCCGTGTGTCTATGATCAACCTTGTATGTACTGCAGTTGAGCAGCATCAAGCATATATAGCGTACTGTCTCACATAGCGTGCCGTGTTTCTATCATCAACCTTGTATGGACTGGCAATGAGCAGGATCCAGCATATATATTGTACGGTCTCACATAGCGTGCCGTGTGTCTATCATCAACCTTGTATGGACTGGAGATGAGCAGGATCCAGCATATAGATTGTACTCTCTCACATAACCTGTCGTGTGTCTATCATAAACCTTGTATGGACTGGAGATGAGCAGCATCCAGCATATATAGTGTACTGTCTCAAATAGCGTGCATTGTGTCTAGCATCAACCTTGTATAGACTGGAGTTGAGCAGCAGCAAGCATATGTAGTGTACTGTCTCACAGAGCGTGCCGTGTGTCTATCATCAACCGTGTATGGACTGGAGATGAGCAGGATCCAGAATATAGATTATACTGTCTCACAGAGCGTGCCGTTTGTCTGTCATCAACCGTGTATTGACTGGAGATGAGCAGGATCCATCATATAGATTATACTATCTCACATAGCGTGCCCTGTGTCTATCATCAACTTTGTATGGACTGGTGATGAGAAGGATCCAGCATATAGCTTGTACTGTCTCACATAGCGTGCCATTTGTCTATCATCAACATTGTATGGACTGGAGTTGAGCAGCATCCAGCTTATATAGTGTGCTGTCTCAAATAGCGTGCCGTGTGTCTAGCGTCAACCTTGTATCGACTGGAGTTGAGCAGCAGCAAGCATATATAGTGTACTGGCTCACAGAGCGTGCCTTGTGTCTATAGTCAAGCGTGTATGGACTGGAGATAAGCAGGATCCAGCATATAGATTGTACTCTCTCACATAGCGTGTCGTGTGTCTATCATCAACCTTATATGGACTGGCAATAAGCAGGATCCAGCATATATAGTGTACTGTCTCACATATCGTGCCGTGTGTCTATCATCAACCTTGTATGGACTGGAGATGAGAAGCATCCAGCATATATAGTGTACTGTCTCACATATCGTGCCGTGTGTCTATCATCAACCTTGTTTGGACTGGAGATGAGCAGGATCCAGCATATATATTGTACTCTCTCACATAGCGTGCCGTGTGTCTATGATCAACCTTGTATGGACTGGTGATGAGCAGGATCCAGCATATAGCTTGTACTGTCTCACATAGCGTGCCATTTGTCTATCATCAACCTTGTATGGACTGGTGATGAGCAGGATCCAGCATATAGATTGTATTGTCTCACATAGCGTGCCATGTGTCTACCATCAACCTTGTATGGACTTGAGATGAGCAGGATCCTGCATATAGATTGTACTCTCTCACATAGCGTGTCGTGTATCTTTCATCAACCTTGAATGGACTGGTAATGAGCAGGATCCAGCATATATATATTGTACTGTCTCACATAGCGTGTCGTGTGTCTATCATCAACCTTGTATGGACTGGAGTTGAGCAGCATCCATCATATATAGTGTACTGTCTCACATAGCGTGCGGTGTGGTTACCATCAACCTTGTATGGACTGGAGATGAGCAGGATCCAGCATATAGATTGTACTGTCTCACATAGCGTGCCGTGTGTCTATCATCAAACTTGTATGGACTGGTGATGAGCAGAATCCAGCATATATATTGTATTGTCTCACATAGCGTGCCATGTGTCTATCATCAACCTTGTATGGACTGGAGATGAGCAGGATCCAGCTTATCGATTGTACTGTCTCAAATAGCGTGCCGTTTGTCTATCATCAACATTGTATGAACTGGAGATGAGCAGGATATAGCACATATAGTGTACTGTCTCACATAGCGTGCCGTGTGTCTTTCATCAACCTTGTATGGACTGGATATGAGCAGGATCCAGCATATAGATTCTACTGTCTCACATAGCATGCCGTGTGTCTATGATCAACCTTGTATGTACTGCAGTTGAGCAGCATCAAGCATATATAGCGTACTGTCTCACATAGCGTGCCGTGTTTCTATCATCAACCTTGTATGGACTGGCAATGAGCAGGATCCAGCATATATATTGTACTGTCTCACATAGCATGTCGTGTGTCTATCATCAACCTTGTATGGACTGGAGTTGAGCAGCATCCAACATATATAGTGTACTCTCTCACATAGCGTGCCTTGTGTCTATCATCAACCTTGTATTGACTGGAGATGAGCAGGATCCAGCATATATATTGTACTCTCTCACATAGCATGCCGGCCGTGTGTCTATCATCAACCTTGTATTGACTGGTGATGAGCAGGATCCAGCATATAGATTGTAATGTCTCAAATAGCGTGACAAGTGTCTATCATCAACCTTGTATAGACTGGAGATGAGCACAATCCAGCATATAGATTGTCCTCTCTCACATAGCGTGTCGTGTGTTTATCATCAACCTTGTATTGACTGGTGATGAGCAGGATCTAGCATATAGATGGTACTGTCTCACATAGCGTGCCGTGTGTCTATCATCAACCTTGTATGGACTGGAGATGAGCAGGATCCAGCATATAGATTGTACTCTCTCACATAGCGTGTCGTGTGTCTTTCATCAACCTTGTATGGACTGGAGATGAGCAGGATCCAGCATATAGATTGTACTCTCTCACATAGCGTGTCGTGTGTCTTTCATCAACCTTGTATAGACTGGCGATGAGCAGGATCCAGCATATATATATTGTACTGTCTCACATAGCGTGTCGTGTGTCTATCATCAACCATGTATGGACTGGTGATTAGCAGGATCCAGCATATAGATTGTACTGTCTCAAGTAGCGTGCCGTTTGTCTATCATCAACCTTGTTTGAACGGGAGATGAGCTGGATATAGCACATATAGTGTACTGTCTCACATAGCGTGCAGTGTGTCTATCATCAACCTTGGATGGACTGGAGTTGAGCAGCATCCAGCTTATATAGTGTGCTGTCTCAAATAGCGTGCCGTGTGTCTAGCATCAACCTTGTATCGACTGGAGTTGAGCAGCAGCAAGCATATATAGTGTACTGACTCACAGAGCGTGCCTTGTGTCAATAGTCAAGCGTGTATGGACTGGAGATGAGCAGGATCCAGCATATAGATTGTAATGTCTCACATAGCGTGCCGTGTGTCTATCATCAATCTTGTATGAACTGGTGATTAGCAGGATCCAGCATATAAATTGTACTCTCTCACATAGCGTGCCGTGTGTCTATCATCAACCTTGTATGGACTGGAGTTGAGCAGCAGCAAGCATATATATTGTACTGTCTCACATAGCGTGTCGTGTATCTATCATCAACCTTGTATGGACTGGAGTTGAGCAGCAGCAAGCATATATAGTGTACTGTCTCAAAGAGCATGCCGTGTCTCTATCATCAACCGTGTATGGACTGGAGATGAGCAGGATCCAGCATATATATTGTACTCTCTCACATAGCGTGTCGTGTGTCTGTCATCAACCTTGTATGGACTGGCAATGAGCAGGATCCAGCATATATATATTGTACTGTCTCACATAGCGTGTCGTGTGTCTATCATCAACCTTGTATGGACTGGAGATGAGCAGGATCCAGCATATATATATTGTACTGTCTCACAGAGCGTGCCGTGTGTCTATCATCAACCTTTTATGGACTGGAGATGAGCAGGATCCAGCATATATATTGTACTCTCTCACATAGAGTGCTTTGTGTCTATCATCAACCTTTTATGGACTGGAGATCACCAGGATCCAACATGTAGATTGTGCTGTCTCACATAGTGTGCCCTGTGTCTATCATCAACCTTGTATGGACTGGAGATGACCAGGATCCAGCATATTGATTGTACTCTCTCACATAGCGTGTCTATCATCAACCTTGTATTGTCTGGTGATGAGCAGGATCCAGCATATAGATTGTACTCTCTCACATAGCGTGTCGTGTGTCTATAATCAACCTTTTATTGACTGGAGTTGAGCAGAATCCAGCATATATAGTGTACTCTCTCAAATAGCGTGTCTATCATCAACCTTGTATGGACTGGAGATGAGCAGGATCCGGCATATATATTGTACTGTCTCACATAGCGTGTCTATCATCAACCTTGTATGGACTGGAGATGAGCAGGATCCGGCATATATATTGTACTGTCTCACAAAGCGTGCCTTGTGTCTATCATCAACCTTGTGTGGACTGGAGTTGAGCAGGATCCGGCATATATATTGTACTGTCTCACATAGCGTGTCTATCATCAACCTTGTATGGACTGGAGATGAGCAGGATCCGGCATATATATTGTACTGTCTCACATATCGTGTCTATCATCAACCTTGTATGGACTGGAGATGAGCAGGATCCGGCATATAGATTGTACTCTCTCACATAGCGTGTCTATCATCAACCTTGTATGGACTGGAGATGAGCAGGATCCGGCATATAGATTGTACTCTCTCACATAACGTGCCGTGTGTCTATCATCAACCGTGTATGTACTGGAGATGAGCAGGTTCCAGCATATATAGTGTACTGTCTCACATAGCGTGCCGTGTGTCTATCATCAACCTTGTATGGACTGGAGATGAGCAGGATCCAGCATATAGATTGTACTTTCTCACATAGCGTGCCGTTTGTCTATAATCAACAGTGTATGGACTGGAGATGAGCAGCAACCAGCATATATAGTGTACTGTCTCACATAGCGTGCCGTATGTCTATCATCAACCTTGTATTGACTGGAGATGAGCAGGATCCAGCATATATAGTGTACTGTCTCACATAGCGTGTCTATCATCAACCTTGTATGGATTTGATATAAGCAGGATCCAGCATATATATTGTACTGTCTCACAAAGCGTGCCATGTGTCTATCATCAACCTTGTATGGACTGGAGATGAGCAGCATCCAGCATATATAGTGTACTGTATCACATAGCGTGCCGTGTGTCTATCATCAAACTTGTATGGACTGGAGATGAGCAGCATCCAGCATATATAGTGTACTGTCTCACATAGCGTGCCGTGTGTCTATCATCAACCTTGTATGGACTGGAGATGAGCAGGATCCAGCATATAGATTGTACTGTCTCACATACCGTGTCGTGTGTCTATCATCAACCTTGTATGGACTGGAGATGAGCAGGATCCAGCATATATAGTTTTCTGTCTCATATAAGGTGCCGTGTGTCTATCATCAACCTTGTATGGACTGGAGATGAGCAGGATCCAGCATATATAGTGTACTGTCAACTCGAATTACTAGCACTAACATGCCGTTATATCAACCTGAATCACTAGCGCATTCTTGCTGCTATATCAACTCGAACCACTAGCACTAACATGTCGCTATATCAACTCGAATCACTAGCGCCTACATGCCGCTATATCAACTCGAATCACTAGCGCCTACATGCCGCTGTATCAACTCGAAACACTAGCGCCTACATGCCGCTATATCAACTCGAATCACTAGCGCCTACATACCGCTATATCAACTCTAATCACTAGCGCCTACATGCCGCTATATCAACTCGATTCACTAGCGCCTACATGCGGCTATATCAACCCTAATCAATGGCGCCTACATGCCGCTATATCAACCCGAATCACTAGCGCATACACGCCGCTATATCAACTCGAATCACTAGTGCCTACATGCCGCTATATCAACTCGATTCACTGGCGCCTATATGCCGCTATATCAACTCGAATCACTGGCGCCTACATGCCGCTATACCAACTCGAATTACTAGTAGTAACATGCCGCTATATCAATTCAAATCACTAGCGCCTACATACTGATATATCAACTCGAATCACCAGCACTAACATGCCATTATATCAACCTGAATCACTAGCGCATTCTTGCTGCTATATCAACTCGAACAACTAGCACTAACAGGTCGCTATATCAACCCGAATCACTGGCGCCTACATGCAGATATATCAACCCGAATCACTAGCACCTACATGCCGCTATATCAACTCGAATCACTAGCACTAACATGTCGCTATATCAACTCGAATCACTAGCGCCTTCATGCCGCTATATTCACTCGAATCACTGGCGCCTACATGCCGCTATATCAACTCGAATCACTAGCGCCAACATGCTGATATATCCACCTGAATTACTAGCGCCTTCATGCCGCTATATCAACTCAAATCACTAGCACTAACATTTCGCTATATCAACCCGAATCACTAGCAGTAACATGCCGCTATATCAACTCGAATCACTAGCGCCTACATGCCGCTATATCAAGCCGAATCACTAGCGCCTAGATGCTGCTATATCAAGCCGAATCACTAGCGCCTACATGCCGCTATGTCAACTCGAATCACTAGCGCCAACATGCTGATATATCAACCCGAATCACTAGCGCCTTCATGCCGCTATATCAACTCGAATCACTAGCGCTAACATGTCGCTATATCAACCCCTATCACTAGCAGTAATATGCCGCTATATCAACTCGAATCACTAGCGCCTACATGCTGATATATCAACTCGAATCACTAGCGCCTACATGCCGCTATATCAATTCGAATTACTAGCAGTAACATACCGCTATATCAACTCGAATTACCAGCGCCTACATGCCGCTATATCAAGCCGAATCACTAACGCCTACATGTCGATATATCAACCCGAATCACTAGCGCCTACATGCCGCTATATCAACCCGAATCACTAGCGCCTACATGCCACTATATCAAATCGAATCACTAGTGCCTACATGCTGCTATATCAAATCGAATCACTAGTGCCTACATGCTGCTATATCAACTCGAATCACTAGCCCCCTAAACGCCGCTATATCACCTCGAATCATTGGCGCCTACATGCCGCTATATCAACCAGAATCATTAGCGCCTACATGCCGCTATATAAACTCTAATTACTAGCAGTAAAATGCCGCTATATCAACTCTAATTACTAGCAGTAACATGCCGCTATATCAAACCGAATCACTAGCGCCTACTTGCCGCTATATCAACTATAATTACTAGCAGTAACATGCCGCTATATTAACTCGAATCACTGGCGCCTACATGCCGCTATATCAACCTGAATCACTAGTGCCTACATGCCGCTATATGAACCCGAATCACTTTCGCCTACTTGCCTCTGTATCAACTATAATTACTAGCGCGTACATGCCGCTATATCAACCCTAATTACTAGTGCCTACATGCCGCTATATCAACACGAATCACTAGTGCCTAAATGCCGCTATATCAACTCGAATCACTAGCGCCTACATGCTGCTATATCAACTCGAATCATTAGCGCCTACATGCCGCTATATTAACTCGCATCACTAGCGCCAACATGCCGCTATATCAACTCGAATCACTAGATCCTACATGCTGCTATATCAACTCGAATCACTAGCGCCAACATGCCGCTATATCAACTCGAATCACTAGCGCCTACATGCTGCTATATCAACTCGAATCATTAGCGCTTACTTGCCGCTATATCAAATCGCATCACTAGCTCAACATGCCGCTATATCAACTAGAATCACTAGCGCCAACATGCTGATATATCAACCCGAATGACTGGCGACTTCATGCCGCTATATCAACTCGAATCACTAGCACTAACATGCCGCTATATCAACTCGAATCACTAGCGCCTACATGCCGCTATATCAACCGGAATCACTAGCGCCTACATGCCGCTATATCAACTCTCATCAATAGCGCCTTCGTGCCGTTATATTCACTTGAAACACTGGCGCCAACATGCCGCTATACCAACTCGAATTACTAGTAGTAACATGCCGCTATATCAACTCAAATCACTAGCGTCTACATACTGATATATCAACTCTAATCACCAGCACTAACATGCTGTTATATCAATCTGAATCACTAGCGCATTCTTGCTGCTATATCAACTCGAATCACTAGCGCCTACATGCCGCTATATCAACTCGAATCACTAGAGCCTACTTGCCGCTATATCAACTCGAATCACTAGCGCCAACATGCTGATATATCAACTCGAATCACTAGCGCCTACATGCCGCTATATTAACCCGAATCACTAGCGCCTACATGCCGCTATTTCAACTCGAATCACTAGCGCCTACATGCTGATATATCAACTCGAATCACTAGCACTAACATGTCGCTATATCAACTCGAATCACTAGCCCCTTAAACGCCGCTATATCAATTCGAATTACTAGCAGTAACATGCCGCTATATCAACTCGAATCACTGGCGCCTACATGAAGCTATATCACCTCGAATCATTGGCGCCTACATGCCGCTATATCAACCAGAATCACTAGCGCCTACATGCCGCTATATCAACTCGAATCACTAGCGCCTACATGCTGCTATATCAACTCGAATTACTAGCAGTAAAATGCCGCTATATCAACTCTAATTACTAGCAGTAACATGCCGCTATATCAACCTGAATCACTAGTGCCTACATGCCGCTATATCAACCCGAATCACTTTCGCCTACTTGCCTCTGTATCAACTCTAATTACTAGCGCGTACATGCCGCTATATCAACCCTAATTACTAGTGCCTACATGCCGCTATATCAACACGAATCACTAGTGCCTACATGCCGCTATATCAACTCGAATCACTAGCGCCTACATGCTGCTATATTAACTCGAATCATTAGCGCCTACATGCCGCTATATTAACTCGCATCACTAGCGCCAACATGCCGCTATATCAACTGGAATCACTAGATCCTACATGCTGCTATATCAACTGGAATCACTAGCGCCAACATGCCGCTATATCAACTCGAATCACTAGCGCCTACATGCTGCTATATCAACTCGAATCATTAGCGCTTACTTGCCGCTATATCAAATCGCATCACTAGCGCTACATGCCGCTATATCAACTAGAATCACTAGCGCCAACATGCTGATATATCAACCCGAATCACTGGCGCCTTCATGCCGCTATATCAACTCGAATCACTAGCACTAACATGCCGCTATATCACCTCGAATCATTGGCGCCTACATGCCGCTATATCAACCAGAATCACTAGCGCCTACATGCCGCTATATAAACTCTAATAACTAGCAGTAAAATGCCGCTATATCAACTATAATTACTAGCAGTAACATGCCGCTATATTAACTCGAATCACTGGCGCCTACATGCCGCTATATCAACCTGAATCACTAGTGCCTACATGCCGCTATATCAACCCGAATCACTTTCGCCTACTTGCCTCTGTATCAACTCTAATTATTAGCGCGTACATGCCGCTATATCAACCCTAATTACTAGTGCCTACATGCCGCTATATCAACACGAATCACTAGTGCCTACATGCCGCTATATCAACACGAATCACTAGTGCCTACATGCCGCTATATCAACTCGAATTACTAGCGCCTACATGCTGCTATATCAACTCGAATCATTAGCGCCTACATGCCGCTATATTAACTCGCATCACTAGCGCCAACATGCCGCTATATCAACTCGAATCACTAGATCCTACATGCTGCTATATCAACTCGAATCACTAGCGCCAACATGCCGCTATATCAACTCGAATCACTAGCGCCTACATGCTGCTATATCAACTCGAATCATTAGCGCTTACTTGCCGCTATATCAAATCGCATCACTAGCGCTACATGCCGCTATATCAACTAGAATCACTAGCGCCAACATGCTGATATATCAACCCGAACCACTGGCGACTTCATGCCGCTATATCAACTCGAATCACTAGCACTAACATGCCGCTATATCAACTCGAATCACTAGCGCCTACATGCCGCTATATCAACCGGAATCACTAGCGCCTACATGCCGCTATATCAACTCTCATCAATAGCGCCTTCGTGCCGCTATATTCACTTGAAACACTGGCGCCAACATGCCGCTAAACCAACTCGAATTACTAGTAGTAACATGCCGCTATATCAACTCAAATCACTAGCGTCTACATACTGATATATCAACTCTAATCACCAGCACTAACATGCTGTTATATCAATCTGAATCACTAGCGCATTCTTGCTGCTATATCAACTCGAATCACTAGCGCCTACATGCCGCTATATCAACTCGAATCACTAGAGCCTACTTGCCGCTATATCAACTCGAATCACTAGCGCCTACATGCCGCTATATTAACCCGAATCACTAGCGCCTACATGCCGCTATTTCAACTCGAATCACTAGCGCCTACATGCTGATATATCAACTCGAATCACTAGCACTAACATGTCGCTATATCAACTCGAATCACTAGCCCCCTAAACGCCGCTATATCAATTCGAATTACTAGCAGTAACATGCCGCTATATCAACTGGAATCACTGGCGCCTACATGCCGCTATATCACCTCGAATCATTGGCGCCTACATGCCGCTATATCAACCAGAATCACTAGCGCCTACATGCCGCTATATAAACTCTAATTACTAGCAGTAAAATGCCGCTATATCAACTCTAATTACTAGCAGTAACATGCCGCTATATTAACTCGAATAACTGGCGCCTACATGCCGCTATATCAACCTGAATCACTAGTGCCTACATGCCGCTATATCAACCCGAATCACTTTCGCCTACTTGCCTCTGTATCAACTCTAATTATTAGCGCGTACATGCCGCTATATCAACCCTAATTACTAGTGCCTACATGCCGCTATATCAACACGAATCACTAGTGCCTACATGCCGCTATATCAACACGAATCACTAGTGCCTACATGCCGCTATATCAACTCGAATTACTAGCGCCTACATGCTGCTATATCAACTCGAATCATTAGCGCCTACATGCCGCTATATTAACTCGCATCACTAGCGCCAACATGCCGCTATATCAACTCGAATCACTAGATCCTACATGCTGCTATATCAACTCGAATCACTAGCGCCAACATGCCGCTATATCAACTCGAATCACTAGCGCCTACATGCTGCTATATCAACTCGAATCATTAGCGCTTACTTGCCGCTATATCAAATCGCATCACTAGCGCTACATGCCGCTATATCAACTAGAATCACTAGCGCCAACATGCTGATATATCAACCCGAATCACTGGCGACTTCATGCCGCTATATTAACTCGAATCACTAGCACTAACATGCCGCTATATCAACTCGAATCACTAGCGCCTACATGCCGCTATATCAACCGGAATCACTAGCGCCTACATGCCGCTATATCAACTCTCATCAATAGCGCCTTCGTGCCGCTATATTCACTTGAAACACTGGCGCCAACATGCCGCTAAACCAACTCGAATTACTAGTAGTAACATGCCGCTATATCAACTCAAATCACTAGCGTCTACATACTGATATATCAACTCTAATCACCAGCACTAACATGCTGTTATATCAATCTGAATCACTAGCGCATTCTTGCTGCTATATCAACTCGAATCACTAGCGCCTACATGCCGCTATATCAACTCGAATCACTAGAGCCTACTTGCCGCTATATCAACTCGAATCACTAGCGCCAACATGCTGATATATCAACTCGAATCACTAGCACCAACATGCTGATATATCAACCCGAATCACTAGCGCATTCATGCCGCTATATCAACTCGAATCACTAGCACTAACATGTCGCTATATCAACCCGAATTACTAGCAGTAACATGCCGCTATATCATCTCGAATCACTAGCGCCTACATGCCGCTATATCAACCCTAATCAATAGCGCCTACATGCCGCTATATCAACCCGAATCACTAGCGCCTACTTGCCGCTATATCAACTCTAGTTACTAGCAGTAACATCCGCTATATTAACTCGAATCACTAGCGCCTACATGGCGCTATATCAACCCGAATCACTAGTGCCTTCATGCCGCTATATCAACCCGAATCACTATCGCCTACTTGCCTCTGTATCAACTCTAATTACTAGCGCGTACATGCCGCTATATCAACTCTAATTACTAGTGCCTACATGCCGCTATATCAACTCGAATCATTAGCCCCTACATGCCGCTATATTAACTCGCATCACTAGCGCCTACATGCCGTTATATCAACTCGAATCACTAGATCCTACATGTTGCTATATTCACTCGAAACACTGGCGCCTACGTGCCGCTATGTCAACTCGAATCACTAGCGCCAACATGCTGATATATCAACCCGAATCACTAGCGCCTTCATGCCGCTATATCAACTTGAATCACTAGCACTAACATGTCGCTATATCAACCCGAATTACTAGCAGTAACATGCCGCTATATCAACTCGAATCACTAGCGCCTACATGCCGCTATATCAACCCGAATCACTAGCGCCTACATGCCGCTATATCAACTCGAATCACTAGCTCCTACATGCCGCTATATCAACCCTAATCAATAGCGCCTACATTCCGCTATATCAACCCAAATCACTAGCGCCTAGATGCCGCTATATCAACTCGAATCACTAGTGCCTACATGCCGTTATATCAACTCGAATCACTGGCGCCTACATGCCGCTATATCAACTCGAATCACTGGCGCCTACAGGCCGCTATATCAACTCGAATTACTAGTAGTAACATGCCGCTATATCAACTCAAATCACTAGCGTCTACATACTGATATATCAACTCGAATCACCTGCACTAACATGCCGTTATATCAACCTGAATCACTAGCGCATTCTTGCTGCTATATCAACTCTAACCACTAGCACTAACATGTCGCTATATCAACTCTAATCAATAGCGCCTACATGCCGCTATATCAACTCGAATCACTAGCGCCTACATGCCGCTATATCAACCCTAATCAATAGCGCCTACATGCCGCTATATCATCCCGAATCACTAGCGCCTACTTGCCGCTATATGAACTCTAATTACTAGCAGTAACATGCCGCTATATTAACTCGAATCACTGGCGCCTACATGCCGCTATATCAACCCGAATCACTAGTGCCTACATGCCGCTATATCAACCCGAATCACTATCGCCTACTTGCCTCTATATCAACCCTAATTACTAGTGCCTACATGCCGCTATATCAACTCGAATCACTAGCGCCTACATGCCGCTATATCAACTCGAATCATTAGCGCCTACATGCCGCTATATTAACTCGAATCACTAGCGCCTACATGCCGCTATATCAACTCGAATCACTAGCGTACATGCCGCTATATCAACCCGAATCACTAGCGCCTACATGCCGCTATATCAACTCGAATCACTAGCGCCTACATGCCGCTATATCAACTCGAATCACTAGCGCCTACATGCCGCTATATCAACTCGAATCACTAGCGCCTACATGCCGCTATATCAACTCGAATTACTAGTAGTAACATGCCGCTATATCAACTCGAATCACTAGCGCCTACATGCCGCTATATCAACCCGAATCACTAGCGCCTAAATGCCGCTATATCATCTCGAATCACTAGCGCCTACATGCCGCTATATCATTCGAATCACTAGAGCCTACATGCCGCTATATCAACCCTAATCAATAGAGCCTACATGCCGCTATATCAACTCTAATCAATAGCGCCTACATGCCGCTATATCAATTCGAATCACTAGAGCCTACATGCCGCTATATCAACCCTAATCAATAGCGCCTACATGCCGCTATATCAACTCAAATCAATAGCGCCTACATGCCGCTATATCATCCCGAATCACTAGCGCCTACTTGCCGCTATATGAACTCTAATTACTAGCAGTAACATGCCGCTATATTAACTCGAATCACTGGCGCCTACATGCCGCTATATCAACCCGAATCACTAGTGCCTACATGCCGCTATATCAACCCGAATCACTATCGCCTACTTGCCTCTGTATCAACTCTAATTACTAGCGCGTACATGCCGCTATATCAACCCTAATTACTAGCGCCTACATGCCGCTATATCAACACGAATCACTAGTGCCTACATGCCGCTATATCAATTCGAATCACTAGAGCCTACATGCCGCTATATCAACCCTAATCAATAGCGCCTACATGCCGCTATATCAACTCGAATTACTAGTAGTAACATGCCGCTATATCAACTCGAATCACTAGCGCCTACATGCCGCTATATCAACCCGAATCACTAGCGCCTAAATGCCGCTATATCATCTCGAATCACTAGCGCCTACATGCCGCTATATCAACTCTAATCAATAGCGCCTACATGCCGCTATATCAATTCGAATCACTAGAGCCTACATGCCGCTATATCAACCCTAATCAATAGCGCCTACATGCCGCTATATCAACTCGAATTACTAGTAGTAACATGCCGCTATATCAACTCGAATCACTAGCGCCTACATGCCGCTATATCAACCCGAATCACTAGCGCCTAAATGCCGCTATATCATCTCGAATCACTAGCGCCTACATGCCGCTATATCAACTCTAATCAATAGCGCCTACATGCCGCTATATCAATTCGAATCACTAGAGCCTACATGCCGCTATATCAACCCTAATCAATAGAGCCTACATGCCGCTATATCAACTCTAATCACTAGAGCCTACATGCCGCTATATCAACCCTAATCAATAGCGCCTACATGCCGCTATATCAACTCAAATCACTAGCGTCTACATACTGATATATCAACTCGAATCACCTGCACTAACATGCCGTTATATCAACCTGAATCACTAGCGCATTCTTGCTGCTATATCAACTATAACCACTAGCACTAACATGTCGCTATATCAACCCGAAACAGTAGCGCCTACATGCCGCTATATCAACCCGAATCACTAGCGCCTACATGCCGCTATATCATCTCGAATCATTAGCGCATACATGCCGCTATATCAACTCTAATCAATAGCGCCTACATGCCGCTATATCAACTCGAATTACTGGAGCATACATGCCGCTATATCAACTCGAATCACTAGCGCCTACATGCCGCTATATCAACTCGAATCACTAGAGCCTACTTGCTGCTATATCAACTCGAATCACTGGCGCCAACATGCCGCTATATCAACTCGAATCACTAGTGCCTATATGCTGCTATATCAACTCGAATCATTAGCGCCTACATGCCGCTATATGAACTCGCATCATTAGCGCCTACATGCAGCTATATCAACTCGAATCACTAGAGCCTACATGCCGCTATATCAATTCGAATCACTAGAGCCTACATGCCGCTATATCAACCCTAATCAATAGCGCCTACATGCCGCTATATCAACTCAAATCACTAGCGTCTACATACTGATATATCAACTCGAATCACCTGCACTAACATGCCGTTATATCAACCTGAATCACTAGCGCATTCTTGCTGCTATATCAACTATAACCACTAGCACTAACATGTCGCTATATCAACTCGAATCACTAGCGCCAACATGCTGATATATCAACCCGAATCACTAGCGCCTTCATGCCGCTATATCAACTCGAATCACTAGCAATAACATGTCGCTATATCAACCCGAATTACTAGCAGTAACATGCCGCTATATCAACTCGAATCACTAGCACCTACATGCCGCTATATCATCTCGAATCACTAGCGCCTGCATGCCGCTATATCAACCCGAATCACTAGCGCCTACTTGCCGCTATATCAACTCTAATTACTAGCAGTAACATCCGCTATATTAACACGAATCACTGGCGCCTACATGCCGCTATATCAACCCGAATCACTAGTGCCTTCATGCCGCTATATCAACCCGAATCACTATCGCATACTTGCCTCTGTATAAACTCTAATTACTAGCGCGTACATGCCGCTATATCAACCCTAATTACTAGTGCCTACATGCCGCTATATCAACACGAATCACTAGTGCCTACATGCCGCTATATCAACTCGAATCACTAGATCCTACATGTTGCTATATCAACTCGAATCACTAGAGCCTACATGCCGCTATATCAACTCGAATCACTAGCGCCAACATGCTGATATATCAACTCGAATCACTAGCACTAACATGTCGCTATATCAAATCGAATCACTAGCGCCTTCATGCCGCTATATTCACTCGAAACACTGTCGCCAACATGCTGATATATCAACTCGAATCACTAGCGCCTACATGCCGTTATATCAATCCGAATCACTAGCACCTACATGCCGCTATGTCAACTCGAATCACTAGCGCCAACATGCTGATATATCAACCCGAATCACTAGCGCCTTCATGCCGCTATATCAACTCGAATCACTAGCACTAACATGTCGCTATATCTACCCGAATTACTAGCAGTAACATGCCGCTATATCAACCCGAATCACTAGCGCCTAAATGCCGCTATATCATCTCGAATCACTAGCGCCTACATGCCGCTATATCAACTCTAATCAATAGCGCCTACATGCCGCTATATCAATTCGAATCATTAGAGCCTACATGCCGCTATATCAACCCTAATCAATAGCGCCTACATGCCGCTATATCAACTCGAATTACTAGTAGTAACATGCCGCTATATCAATTCGAAACACTGTCGCCAACATGCTGATATATCAACTCGAATCACTAGCGCCTACATGCCGTTATATCAATCCGAATCACTAGCACCTACATGCCGCTATGTCAACTCGAATCACTAGCGCCAACATGCTGATATATCAACCCGAATCACTAGCGCCTTCATGCCGCTATATCAACTCGAATCACTAGCACTAACATGTCGCTATATCTACCCGAATTACTAGCAGTAACATGCCGCTATATCAACCCGAATCACTAGCGCCTAAATGCCGCTATATCATCTCGAATCACTAGCGCCTACATGCCGCTATATCAACTCTAATCAATAGCGCCTACATGCCGCTATATCAATTCGAATCACTAGAGCCTACATGCCGCTATATCAACCCTAATCAATAGCGCCTACATGCCGCTATATCAACTCGAATTACTAGTAGTAACATGCCGCTATATCAATTCGAATCACTAGAGCCTACATGCCGCTATATCAACCCTAATCAATAGAGCCTACATGCCGCTATATCAACTCTAATCAATAGCGCCTACATGCCGCTATATCAATTCGAATCACTAGAGCCTACATGCCGCTATATCAACTCGAATCAATAGCGCCTACATGCCGCTATATCAACTCAAATAACTAGCGTCTACATACTGATATATCAACTCGAATCACCTGCAATAACATGCCGTTATATCAACCTGAATCACTAGCGCATTCTTGCTGCTATATCAACTATAACCACTAGCACTAACATGCCGCTATATCATCTCGAATCATTAGCGCCTACATGCCGCTATATCAACTCTAATCAATAGCGCCTACATGCCGCTATATCAACTCGAATCACTGGCGCATACATGCCGCTATATCAACTCGAATCACTAGCGCCTACATGCCGCTATATCAACTCGAATTACTAGAGCCTACTTGCTGCTATATCAACTCGAATCACTGGCGCCAACATGCCGCTATATCAACTCGAATCACTAGTGCCTATATGCTGCTATATCAACTCGAATCATTAGCGCCTACATGCCGCTATATGAACTCGCATCACTAGCGCCTACATGCAGCTATATCAACTCGAATCACTAGAGCCTACATGCCGCTATATCAACTCGAATCACTAGCGCCAACAGGCTGATATATCAACTCGAATCACTATCGCCTACATGCCGCTATGTCAACCCGAATCACTAGCGCCTACATGCCGCTATTTCAACTCGAATCACTAGCGCCTACATGCTGATATATCAACTCGAATCACTAGCACTAACATGTCGCTATATCAAATCGAATCACTAGCGCCTTCATGCCGCTATATTCACTCGAAACACTGTCGCCAACATGCTGATATATCAACTCGAATCACTAGCGCCTACATGCCGTTATATCAATCCGAATCACTAGCACCTTAATGCCGCTATATCCACTCGAATCACTAGCACTAACATGTCGCTATATCAACCCGAATTACTAGCAGTAACATGCCGCTATATCAACTCGAATCACTAGCACCTACATGCCGCTATATCAACTCGAATCACTAGCGCCAACATGCCGCTATATCAACTCGAATCACTAGCGCCTACATGCTGCTATATCAACTCGAATGATTAGCGCCTACTTGCCGCTATATCAAATCGCATCACTAGCGCTACATGCCGCTATATCAACTAGAATCACTATAGTCTACATGCCGCTATATGAACTCGAATCACTAGCGCCTTCATGCCGCTATATTCACTCGAAACACTGGCGCCTACGTGCCGCTATGTCAACTCGAATCACTAGCGCCAACATGCTGATATATCAACCCGAATCACTAGCGCCTTCATGCCGCTATATCAACTTGAATCACTAGCACTAACATGTCGGTATATCAACCCGAATTACTAGCAGTAGCATGCCGCTATATCAACTCGAATCACTAGCGCCTACATGCCGCTATATCAACTCGAATCACTAGTGCCTACATGCCGCTATATCAACCCGAATCACTAGCGCCTACATGCCGCTATATCATCTCTAATCACTAGCGCCTACATGCTGCCATATCAACTCTAATCAATAGCGCCTACATGGCGCTATATCAACTCGAATCACTAGCGCCTACATGCCGCTATATCAACCCTAATCAATAGCGCCTACATGCCGCTATATCAACCCGAATCACTAGCGCCTTGATGCCGCTATATCAACTCGAATCACTAGTGCCTAAATGCCGTTATATCAACTCGAATCATTGGCGCCTACATGCCGCTATATCAACTCGATTCACTGGCGCCTACATGCCGCTATATTAACTCGAATTACTAGTAGTAACATGCCGCTATATCAACTCAAATCACTAGCGTCTACATACTGATATATCAACTCGAATCACCTGCACTAACATGTCGTTATATCAACCTGAATCACTAGCGCATTCTTGCTGCTATATCAACTCTAACCACTAGCACTAACATGTCGCTATATCAACCCGAATCACTAGCGCCTACATGCCGCTATATCAACTCTAATCAATAGCGCCTACATGCCGCTATATCAACTCGAATCACTAGCGCCTACATGCCGCTATATCAACCCTAATCAATAGCGCCTACATGCCGCTATATCAACCCGAATCACTAGCGCCTACTTGCCGCTATATCAACTCTAATTACTAGCAGTAACATGCCGCTATATTAACTCGAATCACTGGCGCCTACATGCCACTATATCAACCCGAATCACTAGTGCCTACATGCCGCTATATTAACCCGAATCACTATCGCCTACTTGCCTCTGTATCAACTCTAATAACCAGCGAGTATATGCCGCTATATCAACCCTAATTACTAGTGCCTACATGCCGCAATATCAACACGAATCACTAGTGCCTACATGCCGCTATATCAATTCGAATATCTAGCGCATACCTGCTGCTATATCAACTCGAATCATTAGCGCCTACATGCCGCTATATTAACTCGCATCACTAGCGCCTACATGCCGCTATATCATCTCGAATCACTAGCGCCTACATGCCGCTATATCAACCCGAATCACTAGCGCCTACATGCCGCTATATCATCTCGAATCACTAGCGCCTACATGCCACTATATCAACTCTAATCAATAGCGCCTACATGCCGCTATATCAACTCGAATCACTAGCGCCTACATGCCGCTATATCAACCCTAATCAATAGCGCCTACATGCCGCTATATCAACTCGAATCATTAGCGCCTACTTGCCGCTATATCAAATCGCATCACTAGCGCTACATGCCGCTATATCAACTAGAATCACTAGAGTCTACATGCCGCTATATCAACTCGAATCACTAGCGCCTTCATGCCGCTATATTCACTCGAAACACTGGCGCCTACGTGCTGCTATGTCAATTCGAATCACTAGCGCCAACATGCTGATATATCAACCCGAATCACTAGCGCCTACATGCCGCTATATCAACTCTAATCAATAGCGCCTACATGCCGCTATATCAACTCGAATCACTAGCGCCTACATGCCGCTATATCAACCCTAATCAATAGCGCCTACATGCCGCTATATCAACTCGAATCATTAGCGCCTACATGCCGCTATATCAACTCGAATCATTAGCGCCTACTTGCCGCTATATCAAATCGCATCACTAGCGCTACATGCCGCTATATCAACTAGAATCACTAGAGTCTACATGCCGCTATATCAACTTGAATCACTAGCACTAACATGTCGCTATATCAACCCGAATTACTAGCAGTAACATGCCGCTATATCAACTCGAATCACTAGCGCCTACATGCCGCTATATCAACTCGAATCACTAGTGCCTACATGCCGCTATATCAACCCGAATCACTAGCGCCTACATGCCGCTATATCATCTCTAATCACTAGCGCCTACATGCTGCCATATCAACTCTAATCAATAGCGCCTACATGGCGCTATATCAATTCGAATCACTAGCACCTACATGCCGCTATATCAACCCTAATCAATAGCGCCTACATGCCGCTATATCAACCCGAATCACTAGCGCCTTGATGCCGCTATATCAACTCGAATCACTAGTGCCTAAATGCCGTTATATCAACTCGAATCACTGGCGCCTACATGCCGCTATATCAACTCAAATCACTAGCGTCTACATACTGATATATCAACTCGAATCACCTGCACTAACATGTCGTTATATCAACCTGAATCACTAGCGCATTCTTGCTGCTATATCAACTCTAACCACTAGCACTAACATGTCGCTATATCAACCCGAATCACTAGCGCCTACATGCCGCTATATCAACTCTAATCAATAGCGCCTACATGCCGCTATATCAACTCGAATCACTAGCGCCTACATGCCGCTATATCAACCCTAATCAATAGCGCCTACATGCCGCTATATCAACCCGAATCACTAGCGCCTACTTGCCGCTATATCAACTCTAATTACTAGCAGTAACATGCCGCTATATTAACTCGAATCACTGGCGCCTACATGCCACTATATCAACCCGAATCACTAGTGCCTACATGCCGCTATATTAACCCGAATCACTATCGCCTACTTGCCTCTGTATCAACTCTAATAACCAGCGAGTATATGCCGCTATATCAACCCTAATTACTAGTGCCTACATGCCGCAATATCAACACGAATCACTAGTGCCTACATGCCGCTATATCAATTCGAATATCTAGCGCATACCTGCTGCTATATCAACTCGAATCATTAGCGCCTACATGCCGCTATATTAACTCGCATCACTAGCGCCTACATGCCGCTATATTATCTCGAATCACTAGCGCCTACATGCCGCTATATCAACCCGAATCACTAGCGCCTACATGCCGCTATATCATCTCGAATCACTAGCGCCTACATGCCACTATATCAACTCTAATCAATAGCGCCTACATGCCGCTATATCAACTCGAATCACTAGCGCCTACATGCCGCTATATCAACCCTAATCAATAGCGCCTACATGCCGCTATATCAACTCGAATCATTAGCGCCTACTTGCCGCTATATCAAATCGCATCACTAGCGCTACATGCCGCTATATCAACTAGAATCACTAGAGTCTACATGCCGCTATATCAACTCGAATCACTAGCGCCTTCATGCCGCTATATTCACTCGAAACACTGGCGCCTACGTGCTGCTATGTCAATTCGAATCACTAGCGCCAACATGCTGATATATCAACCCGAATCACTAGCGCCTACATGCCGCTATATCAACTCTAATCAATAGCGCCTACATGCCGCTATATTAACTCGAATCACTAGCGCCTACATGCCGCTATATCAATCCTAATCAATAGCGCCTACATGCCGCTATATCAACTCGAATCATTAGCGCCTACATGCCGCTATATCAACTCGAATCATTAGCGCCTACTTGCCGCTATATCAAATCGCATCACTAGCGCTACATGCCGCTATATCAACTAGAATCACTAGAGTCTACATGCCGCTATATCAACTTGAATCACTAGCACTAACATGTCGCTATATCAACCCGAATTACTAGCAGTAACATGCCGCTATATCAACTCGAATCACTAGCGCCTACATGCCGCTATATCAACTCGAATCACTAGTGCCTACATGCCGCTATATCAACCCGAATCACTAGCGCCTACATGCCGCTATATCATCTCTAATCACTAGCGCCTACATGCTGCCATATCAACTCTAATCAATAGCGCCTACATGGCGCTATATCAATTCGAATCACTAGCACCTACATGCCGCTATATCAACCCTAATCAATAGCGCCTACATGCCGCTATATCAACCCGAATCACTAGCGCCTTGATGCCGCTATATCAACTCGAATCACTAGTGCCTAAATGCCGTTATATCAACTCGAATCACTGGCGCCTACATGCCGCTATATCAACTCGAATCACTAGCGCCTACTTGCCGCTATATCAACTCTAATTACTAGCAGTAACATGGCGCTATATTAACTCGAATCACTGGCGCCTACATGCCACTATATCAACCCGAATCACTAGTGCCTACATGCCGCTATATCAACCCGAATCACTATCGCCTACTTGCCTCTGTATCAACTCTAATTACCAGCGAGTACATGCCGCTATATCAACCCTAATTACTAGTGCCTACATGCCGCAATATCAACACGAATCACTAGTGCCTACATGCCGCTATATCAATTCGAATATCTAGCGCATACATGCTGCTATATCAACTCGAATCATTAGCGCCTACATGCCGCTATATTAACTCGCATCACTAGCGCCTACATGCCGCTATATCATCTCGAATCACTAGCGCCTACATGCCGCTATATCAACCCGAATTACTAGCGCCTACATACCGCTATATCATCTCGAATCACTAGCGCCTACATACCACTATATCAACTCTAATCAATAGCGCTTACATGCCGCTATATCAACTCGAATCACTAGCGCCTACATGCCGCTATATCAACCCTAATCAATAGCGCATACATGCCGCTATATCAACCCGAATCACTAGCGCCTAGATGCCGCTATATCAACTCGAATCACTAGTGCCTACATGCCGTTATATCAACTCGAATCACTGCCGTCTACATGCCGCTATATCAACTCGAATCACTGGCGCCTACATGCCGCTATACCAACTCGAATTACTAGTAGTAACATGCCGCTATATCAACTCAAATCACTAGCGTCTACATACTGATATATCAACTCGAATCACCAGCACTAACATGCCGTTATATCAACCTGAATCACTAGCGCATTCTTGCTGCTATATCAACTCTAACCACTAGCACTAACATGTCGCTATATCAACTCGAATCACTAGCGCCTTCATGCCGCTATATTCACTCGAAACACTGGCGCCAACATGCTGATATATCAACCCGAATCACTAGCGCCTACATGCCGCTATATCAACCCGAATCACTAGTGCCTTCATGCCGCTATATCATCTCGAATCACTAGCGCCTACATGCCGCTATATCAACCCTAATCAATAGCGCCTACATGCCGCTATTTCAACCCGAATCACTAGCGCCTACTTGCCGCTATATCAACTCTAATTACTAGCAGTAACATCCGCTATATTAACTCGAATCACTGGCGCCTACATGCCGCTATATCAACCAAAATCACTAGTGCCTACATGCCGCTATATCAACCCGAATCACTATCGCCTACTTGCCTCTGTAACAACTCTAATTACTAGCGCGTACATGCCGCTATATCAACCCTAATTACTAGTGCCTACATGCCGCTATATCAACACGAATCACTAGTGCCTACATGCCGCTATGTCCACTCGAATCACTAGCGCCAACATGCTGATATATCAACTCGAATCACTAGCGCCAACATGCCGCTATATCAACTCGAATCACTAGCAATACCCTGTCGCTATATCAACCCGAATCACTAGCAGTAACATGCCGCTATATCAACTCGAATCACTAGCGCCTACATGCCGCTATATCAACCCGAATCACTAGCGCCTACATGCCGCTATATCAACTCGAATCACTAGCGCCTACATGCCACTATATCAAATCGAATCATTAGTGCCTACATGCTGCTATATCAAATCGAATCACTAGTGCCTACATGCTGATATATCAAATCGAGTCACTAGTGCCTACATGCCGCTATATCACCTCGAAGTATTGGCGCCTACATGCCGCTATATCAACCCGAATCACTAGCGCCTACATGCCGCAATATTAACTCTAATTACTAGCAGTAAAATGCCGCTATATCAACTCGAATCTCGGGCGCCTACATGTCGCTATATCAACTCTAATCACTAGCACTAACATGTCGCTATATCAACCCGAATCACTAGCAGTAACATGCCGCTATATCAACTCGAATCACTAGCACCTACATAATTATATATCAACTCGAATCACTAGCGCCTACATGCCGCTATATCAACTCGAATTACTAGTAGTAACATACCGCTATATCAACTCGAATCACTAGCGCCTACATGCCGCTATATCAAGCCGTATCACTAGCGCCTACATGCCGCTATATCAAGCCGAATCACTAGCGCCTACATGTCGCTATATCAACCCGAATCACTAGCGCCTATATGCTGCTATATCAACTCGAATCATTAGTGCCTACATGCCGCTATATCAAATCGAGTCACTAGTGCCTACATGCCGCTATATTAAATCGAATCACTGACGCATACATGCCGCTATATAAACCCGAATCACTAGTGCCTACATGCCGCTATATCACATCGAATCATTGGCGCCTACATGCCGCTATATCAACCCGAATCACTAGCGCCTACATGCCGCTATATCAACTATAATTACTAGCAGTAAAATGCCGCTATATCAACTCGAATCACTGGCGCCTACATGCCGCTATATCAACTCTAAATACTAGCAGTAACATGCCGCTATATCAACCCGAATCACTAGCGCCTACATGTCGCTATATCAACTCGAATCACTGGCGCCTACATGCCGCTATATCAATCCGAATCACTAGTGCCTACATGCCGCTATATCAACCCGAATCACTAGCGCCTACTTGCCGCTGTATCAACTTTAATTACTAGCGCGTACATGCCGCTATATCAACTCTAATTACTAGTGCCTACATGCCGCTATATCAACCCGAATCACTAGCGCCTACATGCCGCTATATCAACTCGAATCACTAGCGCCTACATGCCACTATATCAAATCGAATCATTAGTGCCTACATGCTGCTATATCAAATCGAATCACTAGTGCCTACATGCTGATATATCAAATCGAGTCACTAGTGCCTACATGCCGCTATATCACCTCGAAGTATTGGCGCCTACATGCCGCTATATCAACCCGAATCACTAGCGCCTACATGCCGCTATATTAACTCTAATTACTAGCAGTAAAATGCCGCTATATCAACTCGAATCTCGGGCGCCTACATGTCGCTATATCAACTCTAATCACTAGCACTAACATGTCGCTATATCAACCCGAATCACTAGCAGTAACATGCCGCTATATCAACTCGAATCACTAGCACCTACATAATTATATATCAACTCGAATCACTAGCGCCTACATGCCGCTATATCAACTCGAATTACTAGTAGTAACATACCGCTATATCAACTCGAATCACTAGCGCCTACATGCCGCGCCCTATATCAAGCCGAATCACTAGCGCCTACATGTCGCTATATCAACCCGAATCACTAGCGCCTAATGCTGCTATATCAACTCGAATCATTAGTGCCTACATGCCGCTATATCAAATCGAGTCACTAGTGCCTACATGCCGCTATATTAAATCGAATCACTAACGCATACATGCCGCTATATCAACCCGAATCACTAGTGCCTACATGCCGCTATATCACATCGAATCATTGGCGCCTACATGCCGCTATATCAACCCGAATCACTAGCGCCTACATGCCGCTATATCATATCAATTACTAGCAGTAAAATGCCGCTATATCAACTCGAATCACTGGCGCCTACATGCCGCTATATCAACTCTAAATACTAGCAGTAACATGCCGCTATATCAACCCGAATCACTAGCGCCTACATGCCGCTATATCAACTCGAATCACTGGCGCCTACATGCCGCTATATCAACCCGAATCACTAGCGCCTACTTGCCGCTGTATCAACTTTAATTACTAGCGCGTACATGCCGCTATATCAACTCTAATTACTAGTGCCTACATGCCGCTATATCAACATGAATCACTAGCGCCTACATGCTTCTATATCAACTCAAATCACTAGCGCCTACATGCTGCTATATCAACTCGAATCATTAGCGCCTACATGCCGCTATATCAACTCGCATCACTAGCGCCTACATGCCGCTATATCAACTCGAATCACTAGAGCCTACATGCCGCTATATCAACTCGAATCACTAGCGCCAACATGCTGATATATCAACTCGAATCACTAGCGCCTACATGCCGATATATCAACCCGAATCACTAGCGCCTACATGCCGCTATGTCAACTCGAATCACTAGCGCCTACATGCTGATATATCAACTCGAATCACTAGCAATAACATGTCGCTATATCAACTCGAATCACTAGCCCCTTCATGCCGCTATATCAACTCGAATCACGAGCACTAATATGTCGTTCTATCAACCCGAATCACTAGCAGTAATATGCTGCTATATCAACTCGAATCACTAGCTCCTACATGCTGATATATCAAATCGAATCACTAGCGCCTACATGCCGCTATATCAACTCTAATTACTAGTGCCTACATGCCGCTATATCAACTTGAATCACTAGCGCCTACATGCTTCTATATCAACTCAAATCACTAGTGCCTACATGCCGCTATATCAACCCGAATCACTATCGCCTACTTGCCTCTGTAACAACTCTAATTACTAGCGCGTACATGCCGCTATATCAACTCTAATTACTAGTGCCTACATGCCGCTATATCAACACGAATCACTAGTGCCTACATGCCGCTATGTCCACTCGAATCACAAGCGCCAACATGCTGATATATCAACTCGAATCACTAGCGCCTTCATGCCGCTATATCAACTCGAATCACTAGCAATACCCTGTCGCTATATCAACCCGAATCACTAGCAGTAACATGCCGCTATATCAACTCGAATCACTAGCGCTTACATGCCGCTATATCAACCCGAATCACTAGCGTCTACATGCCGCTATATCAACTCGAATCACTAGCGCCTACATGCCACTATATCAAATCGAATCATTAGTGCCTACATGCTGCTATATCAAATCGAATCACTAGTGCCTACATGCTGATATATCAAATCGAGTCACTAGTGCCTACATGCCGCTATATCACCTCGAAGTATTGGCACCTACATGCCGCTATATCAACCCGAATCACTAGCGCCTACATGCCGCTATATTAACTCTAATTACTAGCAGTAAAATGCCGCTATATCAACTCGAATCTCGGGCGCCTACATGTCGCTATATCAACTATAATCACTAGCACTAACATGTCGCTATATCAACCCGAATCACTAGCAGTAACATGCCGCTATATCAACTCGAATCACTAGCACCTACATAATTATATATCAACTCGAATCACTAGCGCCTACATGCCGCTATATCAACTCGAATTACTAGTAGTAACATACCGCTATATCAACTCGAATCACTAGCGCCTACATGCCGCTATATCAAGCCGTATCACTAGCGCCTACATGCCGCTATATCAAGCCGAATCACTAGCGCCTACATGTCGCTATATCAACCCGAATCACTAGCGCCTATATGCTGCTATATCAACTCGAATCATTAGTGCCTACATGCCGCTATATCAAATCGAGTCACTAGTGCCTACATGCCGCTATATTAAATCGAATCACTGACGCCTACATGCCGCTATATCAACCCGAATCACTAGTGCCTACATGCCGCTATATCACATCGAATCATTGGCGCCTACATGCCGCTATATCAACCCGAATCACTAGCGCCTACATGCCGCTATATCAACTATAATTACTAGCAGTAAAATGCCGCTATATCAACTCGAATCACTGGCGCCTACATGCCGCTATATCAACTCTAAATACTAGCAGTAACATGCCGCTATATCAACCCGAATCACTAGCGCCTACATGTCGCTATATCAACTCGAATCACTGGCGCCTACATGCCGCTATATCAATCCGAATCACTAGTGCCTACATGCCGCTATATCAACCCGAATCACTAGCGCCTACTTGCCGCTGTATCAACTTTAATTACTAGCGCTTACATGCCGCTATATCAACTCTAATTACTAGTGCCTACATGCCGCTATATCAACATGAATCACTAGCGCCTACATGCTTCTATATCAACTCAAATCACTAGCGCCTACATGCAGCTATATCAACTCGAATCATTAGCGCCTACATGCCGCTATATCAACTCGCATCACTAGCGCCTACATGCCGCTATATCAACTCGAATCACTAGAGCCTACATGCCGCTATATCAACTCGAATTACTAGCGCCAACATGCTGATATATCAACTCGAATCACTAGCGCCTACATGCCGCTATATCAACCCGAATCACTAGCGCCTACATGCTGATATATCAACTCGAATCACTAGCAATAACATGTCGCTATATCAACTCGAATCACTAGCGCCTTCATGCCGCTATATCAACTCGAATCACGAGCACTAATATGTCGTTCTATCAACCCGAATCACTAGCAGTAATATGCTGCTATATCAACTCGAATCACTAGCTCCTACATGCTGATATATCAAATCGAATCACTAGCGCCTACATGCCGCTATATCAACTTGAATTACTAGCAGTATCATACCGCTATATCAACTCGAATCACTAGCGCCTACATGCCGCTATATCAACTCTAATTACTAGTGCCTACATGCCGCTATATCAACATGAATCACTAGCGCCTACATGCTTCTATATCAACTCAAATCACTAGCGCCTACATGCTGCTATATCAACTCGAATCATTAGCGCCTACATGCCGCTATATCAACTCGCATCACTAGCGCCTACATGCCGCTATATCAACTCGAATCACTAGAGCCTACATGCCGCTATATCAACTCGAATCACTAGCGCCAACATGCTGATATATCAACTCGAATCACTAGCGCCTACATGCCGCTATATCAACCCGAATCACTAGCGCCTACATGCCGCTATGTCAACTCGAATCACTAGCGCCTACATGCTGATATATCAACTCGAATCACTAGCACTAACATGTCGCTATATCAACTCGAATCACTAGCGCCTTCATGCCGCTATATCAACTCGAATCACGAGCACTAACATGTCGTTCTATCAACCCGAATCACTAGCAGTAATATGCCGCTATATCAACTCGAATCACTAGCTCCTACATGCTGATATATCAAATCGAATCACTAGCGCCTACATGCCGCTATATCAACTTGAATTACTAGCAGTATCATACCGCTATATCAACTCGAATCACTAGCGCCTACATGCCGCTATATCAAGCCGAATCACTAGCGCCTACATGCCGCTATATCAAGCCGAATCATTAGCGCCTACATGTCGCTATATCAACCCGAATCACTAGCGCCTACATGCCGCTATACCAACCCGAATCACTAGCGCCTACATGCCACTATATCAACTCGAATCACTAGTGCCTACATGCCGCTATATCAAATAGAGTCACTAGTGCCTACATGCCGCTATATCAACTCGAATCACTAGCCCTACACGCCGGTATATCAACTCGAATCACTAGCGCCAACATGCTGATATATCCACCTGAATTACTAGCGCCTTCATGCCGCTATATCAACTCAAATCACTAGCACTAACATTTCGCTATATCAACCCGAATCACTAGCAGTAACATGCCGCTATATCAACTCGAATCACTAGCGCCTACATGCTGAATATCAACTCGAATCACTAGCGCCTACATGCCGCTATATCAACTCGAATCACTAGCGCCAACATGCTGATATATCAATTCGAATCACTAGCGCCTATATGCCGCTATATCAACTCGAATTACTAGCAGTAACATACCGCTATATCAACTTGAATCACTATCGCCTACATGCCGCTATATCAAGCCGAATCACTAGCTCCTACATGCTGATATATCAACTCGAATCACTAGCGCCTACATGCCGCTATATCAACTTGAATTACTAGCAGTATCATACCGCTATATCAACTCGAATCACTAGCGCCTACATGCCGCTATATCAAGCCGAATCACTAGCGCCTACATGCCGCTATATCAAGCCGAATCATTAGCGCCTACATGTCGCTATATCAACCCGAATCACTAGCGCCTACATGCCGCTATACCAACCCGAATCACTAGCGCCTACATGCCACTATATCAACTCGAATCACTAGTGCCTACACGACGGTATATCAACTCGAATCACTAGCGCCAACATGCTGATATATCCACCTGAATTACTAGCGCCTTCATGCCGCTATATCAACTTGAATCACTATCGCCTACATGCCGCTATATCAACTCGAATCACTAGCTCCTACATGCTGATATATCAAATCGAATCACTAGCGCCTACATGCCGCTATATCAACTTGAATTACTAGCAGTATCATACCGCTATATCAACTCGAATCACTAGCGCCTACATGCCGCTATATCAAGCCGAATCACTAGCGCCTACATGCCGCTATATCAAGCCGAATCATTAGCGCCTACATGTCGCTATATCAACCCGAATCACTAGCGCCTACATGCCGCTATACCAACCCGAATCACTAGCGCCTACATGCCACTATATCAACTCGAATCACTAGTGCCTACATGCCGCTATATCAAATAGAGTCACTAGTGCCTACATGCCGCTATATCAACTCGAATCACTAGCCCCCTACACGCCGGTATATCAACTCGAATCACTAGCGCCAACATGCTGATATATCCACCTGAATTACTAGCGCCTTCATGCCGCTATATCAACTCAAATCACTAGCACTAACATTTCGTTATATCAACCCGAATCACTAGCAGTAACATGCCGCTATATCAACTCGAATCACTAGCGCCTACATGCTGAAATATCAACTCGAATCACTAGCGCCTACATGCCGCTATATCAACTCGAATCACTAGCGCCAACATGCTGATATATCAATTCGAATCACTAGCGCCTATATGCCGCTATATCAACTCGAATTACTAGCAGTAACATACCGCTATATCAACTTGAATCACTATCGCCTACATGCCGCTATATCAAGCCGAATCACTAGCTCCTACATGCTGATATATCAACTCGAATCACTAGCGCCTACATGCCGCTATATCAACTTGAATTACTAGCAGTATCATACCGCTATATCAACTCGAATCACTAGCGCCTACATGCCGCTATATCAAGCCGAATCACTAGCGCCTACATGCCGCTATATCAAGCCGAATCATTAGCGCCTACATGTCGCTATATCAACCCGAATCACTAGCGCCTACATGCCGCTATACCAACCCGAATCACTAGCGCCTACATGCCACTATATCAACTCGAATCACTAGTGCCTACACGACGGTATATCAACTCGAATCACTAGCGCCAACATGCTGATATATCCACCTGAATTACTAGCGCCTTCATGCCGCTATATCAACTTGAATCACTATCGCCTACATGCCGCTATATCAAGCCGAATCACTAGCTCCTACATGCTGATATATCAACTCGAATCACTAGCGCCTACATGCCGCTATATCAACTTGAATTACTAGCAGTATAATACCGCTATATCAACTCGAATCACTAGCGCCTACATGCCGCTATATCAAGCCGAATCACTAGCGCCTACATGCCGCTATATCAAGCCGAATCATTAGCGCCTACATGCCGCTATATCAAGCCGAATAACTAGCGCCTACATGCCGCTATATCAACCCGAATCACTAGCGCCTACATGCCACTATATCAAATCGAATCACTAGTGCCTACATGCTGCTATATCAAATCGAATCACTAGTGCCTACATGCTGCTTTATCAACTCGAATCACTAATGCCTACATGCAGCTATATCAAATCGAATCACTAGCCGCCTACACGCCGGTATATCAATTCGAATTACTAGCAGTAACATGCCGCTATATCAACTCTAATTAATAGTGCCTACATGCCGCTATATCAACTCGAATCACTAGCGCCTACATGCTGCTATATCAACTCGAATCATTAGCGTCTACATGCCGCTATATCAACTCGAATCACTAGTGCCTACATGCCGCTTTATCACCTCGAATCATTGGAGCCTACAGGCCGCTATATCAACCCGAATCATTAGTGCATACATGCCGCTATATCAACTCTAATTACTAGCATTAAAATGCCGCTATATCAACTCTAATCACTAGCGCCTACATGCTGCTATATCAACTCGAATAATTAGCGCCTACATGCCGCTATATCAACTCGCATCACTAGCGCCTACATGCCGCTATATCAACTCTAATTACTAGCAGTAACATGCCGCTATATCAACCCGAATCACTAGTGCATACATGCCGCTATATCACCTCGAATTATTGGCGCCTACATGCCGCTATATCAACTCGAATCACTAGCGCCTACATGCCACTATATCAACTCTAATTACTAGCAGTAAAATGCCGCTATATCAATTCGAATCACTGGCACCTACTTGCCGCTATATCAACTCTAATTAGTAGCAGTAACATGCCGCTATATCAACTCGACTCACTGGAGCCTACATGCCGCTATATCAGCCCGATTCACTAGCGCCTACTTGCCGCTGTATCAACTCTAATTACTAGAGCGTACATGCCGCTATATCAACTCTAATTACTAGTGCCTACATGCCGCTATATCAACATGAATCACTAGCGCTTACATGCCGCTATATCAACTCTAATCACTAGCGCCTACATGCTGCTATATCAACTCGAATAATTAGCGCCTACATGCCGCTATATCAACTCGCATCACTAGCGCCTACATGCCGCTATATCAACTCGAATCACTAGAGCCTACATGCCGCTATATCAACTCGAATCACTAGCGCCAACATGCTGATATTTCAACTCGAATCACTAGCGCCTACATGCTGATATATCAACTCGAATCACTAGCACTAACATGTCGCTATATCAACTCGAATCACTAGCGCCTTCATGCCGCTATATACATTCGAAACACTGGCGCCTACATGCCGCTATGTCAACTCGAATCACTTGCGCCAACATGCTGATATTTCAACTCGAATCACTAGCGCCTACATGCTGATATATCAACTCGAATCACTAGCACTAACATGTCGCTATATCAACTTGAATCACTAGCGCCTTCATGCCGCTATATACATTCGAAACACTGGCGCCTACATGCCGCTATATCAACTCGAATCACTAGCGCCTACATGCTGATATATCAACTCGAATCACTAGCGCCTACATGCTGATATATCAACTCGAATCACTAGCACTAACATGTCGCTATATCAACTCGAATCACTAGCGCCTTCATGCCGCTATATACATTCGAAACACTGGCGCCTACATGCCGCTATATCAACTCGAATCACTAGCGCCTACATGCTGATATATCAACTCGAATCACTAGCGCCTACATGTCGCTATATCAACTCGAATCACTAGCGCCTACATGCCGCTATATCAACTCGAAACACTAGCGCCTACATGCCGCTATATCAACTCGAATCACTAGCGCCAACATGCTGATATATCAACCCGAATCACTAGCGCCTTCATGCCGCCATATCAACTCGAATCACTAGCACTAACATGTCGCTATATCAACCCGAATCACTAGCAGTAACATGCCGCTATATCAACTCGAATCACTAGCACCTACATGCTGATATATCATCTCGAATCACTAGCACTAACATGTCGCTATATCAACCCGAATCACTAGCACTAACATGCCGCTATATCAACTCGAATCACTAGAGCCTACATGCCGCTATATCAACTCGAATTACTAGCAGTAACATACCGCTATATCAACCCGAATCACTAGCGCCTACATGCCGCTATATCACCTCGAATCATTGGCGCCACATGCCGCTATATCAACCCGAATCACAAGCGACTACATGCCGCTATAACAAATCGAATCACTAGTGCCTACATTCTGCTATATTAAATCGAATCACTAGTGCCTACATGCCGCTATATCACCTCGAATCATTGGCGCCTACATGCCGCTATATCAACCCGAATCACTAGCGACTACATGCCGCTATATCAACTCTAATTACTAGCAGTAACATGTCGCTATATCAACCCGAATTACTAGAGCGTACATGCCGCTATATCATCTCTAATTACTAGTACCTACATGCCGCTATATCAACTCGAATCACTAGCGCCTACATGCTGCTATATCAACTCGAATCATTAGCGAATACATGCCGCTATATCAACTCGAATCACTAGTGCCTACATACCGCTTTATCACCTCGAATCATTGGAGCCTACAGGCCGCTATATCAACCCGAATCATTAGTGCATACATGCCGCTATATCAACTCTAATTACTAGCAGTAAAATGCCGCTATATCAAGTCGAATCACTGGCGCCTACATGCCGCTATATCAACTCTAATTACTAGCAGTAACATGCCGCTATATCAACCCAAATCACTAGTGCCTACATGCCGCTATATCAGCCCGAATCACTAGCGCCTACTTGCCGCTGTATCAACTCTAATTACTAGAGCGTACATGCCGCTATATCAACTCTTATTACTAGTGCTTACATGCCGCTATATCAACATGAATCACTAGCGCTTACATGCCGCTATATCAACTCTAATCACTAGCGCCTACATGCTGCTATATCAACTCGAATCATTAGCGCCTACATGCGGCTATATCAACTCGCATCACTAGAGCCTACAGGCCGCTATATCAACTCGAATCACTAGCGCCAACATGCTGATATTTCAACTCGAATCACTAGCGCCTACATGCTGATATATCAACTCGAATCACTAGCACTAACATGTCGCTATATCAACTCGAATCACTAGCGCCTTCATGCCGCTATATACATTCGAAACACTGGCGCCTACATGCCGCTATGTCAACTCGAATCACCTGCGCCAACATGCTGATATATCAAACCGAATCACTATCGCCTACATGCCGCTATTTCAACTCGAATCACTAGCGCCTACATGCTGATATATCAACTCGAATCACTAGCACTAACATGTCGCTATATCATCTCGAATCACTAGCGCCTTCATGCCGCTATATTCACTCGAAACACTGGCGCCTACATGCCGCTATATCAACTTGAATCACTAGCGCCAATATGCTGATATATCAACCAGAATCACTAGCGCCTTCATGCCGCCATATCAACTCGAATCACTAGCACTAACATGTCGCTATATCAACCCGAATCACTAGCAGTAACATGCCGCTATATCAACTCGAATCACTAGCACCTACATGCTGATATATCAACTCGAATCACTAGCACTAACATGTCGCTATATCAACCCGAATCACTAGCACTAACATGCCGCTATATCAACTCGAATCACTAGAGCCTACATGCCGCTATATCAACTCGAATTACTAGCAGTAACATACCGCTATATCAACCCGAATCACTAGCGCCTACATGCCGCTATATCACCTCGAATCATTGGCGCAACATGCCGCTATATCAACCCGAATCACAAGCGACTACATGCCACTATAACAAATCGAATCACTAGTGCCTACATTCTGCTATATTAAATCGAATCAGTAGTGCCTACATGCTGCTATATCAACTCGAATTTCTAGCGCCTACATGCCGCTATATCAAATCGAATCACTAGTGCCTACATGCCGCTATATCACCTCGAATCATTGGCGCCTACATGCCGCTATATCAACCCGAATCACTAGCGACTACATGCCGCTATATCAACTCTAACTACTAGCAGTAAAATGCCGCTATATCAACTCGAATCACTGGCGCCTACTTGCCGCTATATCAATTCGAATTACTAGCAGTAACATGCCGCTATATCAACCCGAATCACTAGCACTAACATGTCGCTATATCAACTCGAATCACTAGCGCCTTCATGCCGCTATATTCACTCGAAACACTGGCGCCTACATGCCGCTATGTCAATTCGAATCACTAGCGCCAACATGCTGATATATCACCCCGAATCACTAGCGCATTCATGCCGCTATATCAACTCCAATCACTAGCACCTACATGCCGCTATATCAACCCGAATCACTAGCGACTACATGCCGCTATATCAACTCTAACTACTAGCAGTAAAATGCCGCTATATCAACTCGAATCACTGGCGCCTACTTGCCGCTATATCAACTCGAATTACTAGCAGTAACATGCCGCTATATTAACTCGACTCATTGGCGCCTACATGCCGCTATATCAACCCGAATCACTAGTGCCTACCTGCCGCTATATCAACCCGAATCACTAGCGCCTACTTGCCACTGTATCAACTCTAATTAATAGCGTGTATATGCCGCTATATCAACTCTAATTACTAGTGCCTACATGCCGCTATATCACCTCGAATCATTGGCGTCTACATGCCGCTATATCAACCCGAATCACTAGCGACTACATGCCGCTATATCAACTCTAACTACTAGCAGTAAAATGCCGCTATATCAACTCGAATCACTGGCGCCTACTTGCCGCTATATCAACTCGAATTACTAGCAGTAACATGCCGCTATATTAACTCGACTCATTGGCGCCTACATGCCGCTATATCAACCCGAATCACTAGTGCCTACCTGCCGCTATATCAACCCGAATCACTAGCGCCTACTTGCCACTGTATCAACTCTAATTAATAGCGTGTATATGCCGCTATATCAACTCTAATTACTAGTGCCTACATGCCGCTATATCAATTCGACTCACTGGCGCCTACATGCCGCTATATCAACCCGAATCACGAGTGCCTACATGCCGCTATATCAACCCGAATCAATAGCGCCTACTTGCCGCTGTACAACTCTAATACTACGCGACACCCATATCAACTCTAATTACTAGTGCCTACATGCCGCTATATCAACACGAATCACTAGCGCTTACATGCCGCTATATCAACTCGAATCACTAGCGCCTACATGCTGCTATATCAACTCGAATCATTAGCGCCTACATGCCGCTATATCAACTCGCATCACTAGCGCCTACATGCCGCTATATCAACTCGAATCACTAGAGCCTACATGCCGCTATATCAACTCGAATCACTAGCGCCAACATGCTGATATATCAACTCGAATCACTAGCGCCTACATGCCGCTATATCAACCCGAATCACTAGTGCCTACATGCCGCTATATCAACCCGAATCACTAGCGCCTACTTGCCACTGTATCAACTCTAATTACTAGCGTGTATATGCCGCTATATCAACTCTAATTACTAGTGCCTACATGCCGCTATATCAATTCGACTCACTGGCGCCTACATGCCGCTATATCAACCCGAATCACGAGTGCCTACATGCCGCTATATCAACCCGAATTACTAGCGCCTACTTGCCGCTGTATCAACTCTAATTACTAGCGCGTACATGCCGCTATATCAACTCTAATTACTAGTGCCTACATGCCGCTATATCAACACGAATCACTAGCGCTTACATGCCGCTATATCAACTCGAATCACTAGCGCCTACATGCTGCTATATCAACTCGAATCATTAGCGCCTACATGCCGCTATATCAACTCACATCACTAGCACCTACATGCCCCGCTATATCAACTCGAATCACTAGAGCCTACATGCCGCTATATCAACTCGAATCACTAGCGCCAACATGCTGATATATCAACTCGAATCACTAGCGCCTACATGCCGCTATATCAACACGAATCACTATCGCCTACATGCCGCTATTTCAACTAGAATCACAAGCGCCTACATGCTGATATATCAACTCGAATCACTAGCGCATTCATGCCGCTATATCAACTCCAATCACTAGCACCTACATGCTGATATATCAACTCGAATTACTAGCTGTAACATACCGCTATATCAACCCGAATCACTAGCGCCTACATGCTGATATATCAACTCGAATCACTAGCACTAACATGTCTCTATATCAACTCGAATCACTAGCGCCTTCATGCCGCTATATTCACTCGAAACACTGGCGCCTACATGCCGCTATGTCAACTCGAATCACTTGCGCCAACATGCTGATATATCAACCCGAATCACTATCGCCTACATGCCGCTATATCAACTCGAATCACTAGCACTAACATGTCGCTATATCAACCCGAATCACTAGCACTAACATGTCGCTATATCAACTCGAATCACTAGCGCCTTCATGCCGCTATATTCACTCGAAACACTGGCGCCTACATGCCGCTATGTCAA
>CM026392.1:1858271-1937630 GCA_014843695.1 Archivesica marissinica | reverse complement strand
ATCACTAGCACTAACATGTCACTATATCAACCCGAATCACTAGCAGTAACATGCCGCTATATCAACTCGAATCACTAGCACCTGCATGCTGATATATCAACTCGAATCACTAGCACTAACATGCCGTTATATCACTCGAATCACTAGCGCCTACATGCCGCTATATCAATTCGAATTACTAGCAGTAACATACCGCTATATTAACCAGAATCACTAGCGCCTACATGCCGCTATGTCATCTCGAATCACTAGCGCCTACATGCTGATATATCAACTCGAATCACTAGCACTAACATGTCACTATATCAACCCGAATCACTAGCAGTAACATGCCGCTATATCAACTCGAATCACTAGCACCTACATGCTGTTATATCAACTCGAATCACTAGCCCTAACATGCCGTTATATCAACTCGAATCACTAGCGCCTACATGCCGCTATATCAACTCGAATTACTAGCAGTAACATACGGCTATATCAACTCGAATCACTAGCGCCTACATGCCGCTATATCAATCCGAATCACTAGCACCTACATGCCACTATATCAAATCGAATCACTAACGCCTACATGCCGCTATATCAAATCGAATCACTAGCGCCTACATGCCGCTATATCAACCCGAATCACTAGCGCCTACATGCCGCTATATCAACTCGAATCACTAGCGCCAACATGCTGATATATCAACTCGAATCACTAGCGCCTACATGCCGCTGTATCAACCCGAATCACTAGCGCCTACATGCCGCTATTTCAACTCGAATCACTAGCGCCTACATGCTAATATATCAACTCGAATCACTAGCACTAACATGTCGCTATATCAACTCGAATCACTAGCGCCTACATGCCGCTATATTCACTCGAAACACTGGCGCCTACATGCTGCTATGTCAACTCGAATCACTATCGCCAACATGCTGATATATCAACCCGAATCACTAGCGCCTTCATGCCGCTATATCAACTAGAATCACTAGCACTAACATGTCGCTATATCAATTCGAATTACTAGCAGTAACATACCGCTATATCAACCCGAATCACTAGCGCCTACATGCCGCTATGTCATCTCGAATCACTAGCGCCTACAGGCTGATATATCAACCCGAATCACTAGCGCCATCATGCCGCTATATCAAATCGAATTACTAGCAGTAACATACCGCTATTTCAACTCGAATCACTAGCGCCTACATGCCGCTATATCAACCCGATTCACTAGTGCCTTCATGCCGCTATATCAACCCGAATCACTAGCGCCTACTTGCCGCTGTATCAACTCTAATTACTATTGCGTACATGCCGCTATATCAACTCTAATTACTAGTGCCTACATGTCGCTATATCAACACGAATCACTAGCGCTTACATGCCGCTATATCAACTCGAATCACTAGCGCCTACATGCTGCTATATCAACTCGAATCATTAGCGCCTACATGCCGCTATATCAACTCGCATCACTAGCGCCTACATCCGCTAATCAACTCGAACACTAGAGCTCCCCTATATCAAATCGAATTACTAGCAGTAACATACCGCTATATCAACTCGAATCACTAGCGCCTACATGCCGCTATATCAAATCGAATCACTAGCGCCTACATGCCGCTATATCAACCCGAATCACTAGTGCCTACATGCCGCTATATCAACCCGAATCACTAGCGCCTACTTGCCGCTGTATCAACTCTAATTACTATTGCGTACATGCCGCTATATCAACTCTAATTACTAGTGCCTACATGTCGCTATATCAACACGAATCACTAGCGCTTAAATGCCGCTATATCAACTCGAATCACTAGCGCCTACATGCTGCTATATCAACTCGAATCATTAGCGCCTACATGCCGCTATATCAACTCGCATCACTAGCGCCTACATGCCGCTATATCAACTCGAATCACTAGAGCTTACATGCCGCTATATCAACTCGAATCACTAGCGCCAACATGCTGATATATCAACTCGAATCACTAGCGCCTACATGCCGCTATATCAACCCGAATAACTAGCGCCTACATGCCGCTATATCAACTCGAATCACTAGCGCCTACATGCCGCTATATCAACTCAAATTACTAGCAGTAAATTGCCGCTATATCAAATCGAATCACTAGCGCCTACATGCCGCTATATCAACCCGAATCACTAGTGCCTACATGCCGCTATATCAACCCGAATCACTAGCGCCTACTTGCCGCTGTATCAACTCTAATTACTATTGCGTACATGCCGCTATATCAACTCTAATTACTAGTGCCTACATGTCGCTATATCAACACGAATCACTAGCGCTTACATGCCGCTATATCAACTCGAATCACTAGCGCCTACATGCTGCTATATCAACTCGAATAATTAGCGCCTACATGCCGCTATATCAACTCGCATCACTAGCGCCTACATGCCGCTATATCAACTCGAATCACTAGAGCTTACATGCCGCTATATCAACTCGAATCACTAGCGCCTACATGCCGCTATATCAACCCGAATAACTAGCGCCTACATGCCGCTATTTCAACTCGATTCACTAGCGCCTACATGCTAATATATCAACTCGAATCACTAGCACTAACATGTCGCTATATCAACTCGAATCACTAGCGCCTTCATGCCGCTATATTCACTCGAAACATTGGCGCCTACATGCTGCTATGTCAACTCGAATCACTAGCGCCAACATGCTGATATATCAACCCGAATCACTAGCGCCTTCATGCCGCCATATCAACTCGAATCACTAGCACTAACATGTCACTATATCAACCCGAATCACTAGCAGTAACATGCCGCTATATCAACTCGAATCACTAGCACCTGCATGCTGATATATCAACTCGAATCACTAGCACTAACATGCCGTTATATCAATTCGAATTACTAGCAGTAACATACCGCTATATCAACCCGAATCACTAGCGCCTACATGACGCTATGTCATCTCGAATCACTAGCGCCTACATGCTGATATATCAACTCGAATCACTAGCACTAAGATGTCACTATATCAACCCGAATCACTAGCAGTAACATGCCGCTATATCAACTCGAATCACTAGCACCTACATGCTGATATATCAACTCGAATCACTAGCACTAACATGCCGTTATATCAACTCGAATCACTAGCGCCTACATGCCGCTATATCAACTCGAATTACTAGCAGTAACATACCGCTATATCAACTCGAATCACTAGCGCCTACATGCCGCTATATCAATCCGAATCACTAGCACCTACATGCCACTATATCAAATCGAATCACTAACGCCTACATGCCGCTATATCAAATCGAATCACTAGCGCCTACATGCCGCTATATCAACCCGAATCACTAGCGCCTACATGCCGCTATATCAACTCGAATCACTAGCGCCAACATGCTGATATATCAACTCGAATCACTAGCGCCTACATGCCACTGTATCAACCCGAATCACTAGCGCCTACATGCCGCTATTTCAACTCGAATCACTAGCGCCTACATGCTAATATATCAACTCGAATCACTAGCACTAACATGTCGCTATATCAACTCGAATCACTAGCGCCTTCATGCCGCTATATTCACTCGAATCACTAGCGCCAACATGCTGATATATCAACCCGAATCACTAGCGCCTTCATGCCGCTATATCAACTAGAATCACTAGCACTAACATGTCGCTATATCAATTCGAATTACTAGCAGTAACATACCGCTATATCAACCCGAATCACTAGCGCCTACATGCCGCTATGTCATCTCGAATCACTAGCGCCTACAGGCTGATATATCAACCCGAATCACTAGCGCCATCATGCCGCTATATCAAATCGAATTACTAGCAGTAACATACCGCTATATCAACTCGAATCACTAGCGCCTACATGCCGCTATATCAACCCGAATCACTAGTGCCTTCATGCCGCTATATCAACCCGAATCACTAGCGCCTACTTGCCGCTGTATCAACTCTAATTACTATTGCGTACATGCCGCTATATCAACTCTAATTACTAGTGCCTACATGTCGCTATATCAACACGAATCACTAGCGCCTTCATGCCGCTATATTCACTCGAAACATTGGCGCCTACATGCCGCTATGTCAACTCGAATCACTAGCGCCAACATGCTGATATATCAACCCGAATCACTAGCGCCTTCATGCCGCCATATCAACTCGAATCACTAGCACTAACATGTCACTATATCAACCCGAATCACTAGCAGTAACATGCCGCTATATCAACTCGAATCACTAGCCCCTGCATGCTGATATATCAACTCGAATCACTAGCACTAACATGCCGTTATATCAACTCGAATCACTAGCGCCTACATGCCGCTATATCAATTCGAATTACTAGCAGTAGCATACCGCTATATCAACCCGAATCACTAGCGCCTACATGCCGCTATGTCATCTCGAATCACTAGCACCTACATGCTGATATATCAACTCGAATCACTAGCACTAACATGTCACTATATCAACCCGAATCACTAGCAGTAACATGCCGCTATATCAACTCGAATCACTAGCACCTACATGCTGATATATCAACTCGAATCACTAGCGCCTTCATGCCGCCATATCAACTCGAATCACTAGCACTAACATGTCACTATATCAACCCGAATCACTAGCAGTAACATGCCGCTATATCAACTCGAATCACTAGCACCTGCATGCTGATATATCAACTCGAATCACTAGCACTAACATGCCGTTATATCAATTCGAATTACTAGCAGTAACATACCGCTATATCAACCCGAATCACTAGCGCCTACATGACGCTATGTCATCTCGAATCACTAGCGCCTACATGCTGATATATCAACTCGAATCACTAGCACTAAGATGTCACTATATCAACCCGAATCACTAGCAGTAACATGCCGCTATATCAACTCGAATCACTAGCACCTACATGCTGATATATCAACTCGAATCACTAGCACTAACATGCCGTTATATCAACTCGAATCACTAGCGCCTACATGCCGCTATATCAACTCGAATTACTAGCAGTAACATACCGCTATATCAACTCGAATCACTAGCGCCTACATGCCGCTATATCAATCCGAATCACTAGCACCTACATGCCACTATATCAAATCGAATCACTAACGCCTACATGCCGCTATATCAAATCGAATCACTAGCGCCTACATGCCGCTATATCAACCCGAATCACTAGCGCCTACATGCCGCTATATCAACTCGAATCACTAGCGCCAACATGCTGATATATCAACTCGAATCACTAGCGCCTACATGCCACTGTATCAACCCGAATCACTAGCGCCTACATGCCGCTATTTCAACTCGAATCACTAGCGCCTACATGCTAATATATCAACTCGAATCACTAGCACTAACATGTCGCTATATCAACTCGAATCACTAGCGCCTTCATGCCGCTATATTCACTCGAATCACTAGCGCCAACATGCTGATATATCAACCCGAATCACTAGCGCCTTCATGCCGCTATATCAACTAGAATCACTAGCACTAACATGTCGCTATATCAATTCGAATTACTAGCAGTAACATACCGCTATATCAACCCGAATCACTAGCGCCTACATGCCGCTATGTCATCTCGAATCACTAGCGCCTACAGGCTGATATATCAACCCGAATCACTAGCGCCATCATGCCGCTATATCAAATCGAATTACTAGCAGTAACATACCGCTATATCAACTCGAATCACTAGCGCCTACATGCCGCTATATCAACCCGAATCACTAGTGCCTTCATGCCGCTATATCAACCCGAATCACTAGCGCCTACTTGCCGCTGTATCAACTCTAATTACTATTGCGTACATGCCGCTATATCAACTCTAATTACTAGTGCCTACATGTCGCTATATCAACACGAATCACTAGCGCCTTCATGCCGCTATATTCACTCGAAACATTGGCGCCTACATGCCGCTATGTCAACTCGAATCACTAGCGCCAACATGCTGATATATCAACCCGAATCACTAGCGCCTTCATGCCGCCATATCAACTCGAATCACTAGCACTAACATGTCACTATATCAACCCGAATCACTAGCAGTAACATGCCGCTATATCAACTCGAATCACTAGCCCCTGCATGCTGATATATCAACTCGAATCACTAGCACTAACATGCCGTTATATCAACTCGAATCACTAGCGCCTACATGCCGCTATATCAATTCGAATTACTAGCAGTAGCATACCGCTATATCAACCCGAATCACTAGCGCCTACATGCCGCTATGTCATCTCGAATCACTAGCACCTACATGCTGATATATCAACTCGAATCACTAGCACTAACATGTCACTATATCAACCCGAATCACTAGCAGTAACATGCCGCTATATCAACTCGAATCACTAGCACCTACATGCTGATATATCAACTCGAATCACTAGCACTAACATGCCGTTATATCAACTCGAATCAATAGCGCCTACATGCCGCTATATCAACTCGAATTACTAGCAGTAACATACGGCTATATGAACTCGAATCACTAGCGCCTACATGCCGCTATATCAATCCGAATCACTAGCACCTACATGCTACTAACTATATCAAATCGAATCACTAACGCCTACATGCCGCTATATCAAATCGAATCACTAGCGCCTACATGCCGCTATATCAACCCGAATCACTAGCGCCTACATGCCGCTATATCAACTCGAATCACTAGCGCCAACATGCTGATATATCAACTCGAATCACTAGCGCCTACATGCCGCTGTATCAACCCGAATCACTAGCGCCTACATGCCGCTATTTCAACTCGAATCACTAGCGCCTACATGCTAATATATCAACTCGAATCACTAGCACTAACATGTCGCTATATCAACTCGAATCACTAGCGCCTTCATGCCGCTATATTCACTCGAAACACTGGCGCCTACATGCTGCTATGTCAACTCGAATCACTAGCGCCAACATGCTGATATATCAACCCGAATCACTAGCGCCTACATGCCGCTATGTCATCTCGAATCACTAGCGCCTACAGGCTGATATATCAACCCGAATCACTAGCGCCATCATGCCGCTATATCAAATCGAATCTCTAGAGCTTACATGCCGCTATATCAACTCGAATCACTAGCGCCAACATGCTGATATATCAACTCGAATCACTAGCGCCTACATGCCGCTGTATCAACCCGAATCACTAGCGCCTACATGCCGCTATTTCAACTCGAATCACTAGCGCCTACATGCTAATATATCAACTCGAATCACTAGCACTAACATCTCGCTATATCAACTCGTATCACTAGCGCCTTCATGCCGCTATATTCACTCGAAACACTGGCGCCTACATGCTGCTATGTCAACTCGAATCACTAGCGCCAACATGCTGATATATCAACCCGAATCACTAGCGCCTTCATTCCGCTATATGAACTAGAATCATTAGCACTAACATGTAGCTATATCAATTCGATTTACTAGCAGTAACATACCGCTATATCAACCCGAATCACTAGCGCCTACATGCCGCTATGTCATCTCGAATCACTAGCGCCTACAGGCTGATATATCAACCCGAATCACTAGCGCCATCATGCCGCTATATCAAATCGAATTACTAGCAGTAACATACCGCTATATCAACTCGAATCACTAGCGCCTACATGCCGCTATATCAAATCGAATCACTAGCGCCTACATGCCGCTATATCAACCCGAATCACTAGTGCCTACATGCCGCTATATCAACCCGAATCACTAGCGCCTACTTGCCGCTGTATCAACTCTAATTACTATTGCGTACATGCCGCTATATCAACTCTAATTACTAGTGCCTACATGTCGCTATATCAACTCGAATCACTAGCGCCTACATGCTGCTATATCAACTCGAATCATTAGCGCCTACATGCCGCTATATCAACTCGCATCACTAGCGCCTACATGCCGCTATATCAACTCGAATCACTAGAGCTTACATGCCGCTATATCAACTCGAATCACTAGCGCCAACATGCTGATATATCAACTCGAATCACTAGCGCCTACATGCAGCTATATCAACCCGAATCACTAGCGCCTACATGCCGCTATTTCAACTCGAATCACTAGCGCCTACATGCTAATATATCAACTCGAATCACTAGCACTAACCTGTCGCTATATCAACTCGAATCACTAGCGCCTTCATGCCGCTATATTCACTCGAAACACTGGCGCCTACATGCCGCTATGTCAACTCGAATCACTAGCGCCAACATGCTGATATATGAACCCGAATCACTAGCGCCTTCATGCCGCCATATCAACTCGAATCACTAGCACTAACAGGTCACTATATCAACCCGAATCACTAGTAGTAACATGCCGCTATATCAACTCGAATCACTAGCACCTGCATGCTGATATATCAACTCGAATCACTAGCACTAACATGCCGTTATATCAACTCGAATCACTAGCGCCTACATGCCGCTATATCAATTCGAATTACTAGCAGTAACATACCGCTATATCAACCCGAATCACTAGCGCCTACATGCCGCTATATCATCTCGAATCACTAGCACCTACATGCTGATATATCAACTCGAATCACTAGCACTAACATGCCGTTATATCATCTCGAATCACTAGCGCCTACATGCCGCTATATCAACTCGAATTACTAGCAGTAACATACCGCTATATCAACTCGAATCACTAGCGCCTACATGCCGCTATATCAATCCGAATCACTAGCGCCTACATGCCACTATATCAAATCGAATCACTAACGCCTACATGCCGCTATATCAAATCGAATCACTAGCGCCTACATGCCGCTATATCAACCCGAATCACTAGCGCCTACATGCCGCGATATCAACTCGAATCACTAGCGCCTACATGCCGCTATATCAAATCGAATCACTAGCGCCTACATGACGCTATATCAACTCGAATCACTAGCGCCTACATGCTGCTATATCAACTCGAATCACTAGTGCCTACATGCTGCTATATCAACTCGAATCACTAGCGCCTACATGCCGCTATATCAACTCGCATCACTAGCGCCTACATGCCGCTATATCAACTCGAATCACTAGAGCTTACATGCCGCTATATCAACTCGAATCACTAGCGCCTACATGCCGCTATATCAACTCAAATTACTAGCAGTAAATTGCCGCTATATCAACCCGATTCACTAGCGCCTACATGCCGCTATGTCAACCCGAATCACTAGCGCCTACATGCCGCTATATCAAATCGAATCACTAGCGCCTACATGACGCTATATCAACTCGAATCACTAGCGCCTACATGCTGCTATATCAACTCGAATCACTAGTGCCTACATGCTGCTATATTAACTCGAATCACTAGCGCCTACATGCCGCTATATCAACTCTAATCACTAGCACTATAATGCCGCTATATCAACTCGAATCACTAGCGCCGACATGCCGCTATGTCAACCCGAATCACTAGTGCCTACATGCCGCTATATCAACTCGAATGACTAGCGCCTACATGCCGCTATATCAACTCGAATCACTAGCACTATAATGCCGCTATATCAACTCGAATAACTAGAGCTTACATGCCGCTATATCAACTCGAATCACTAGCGCCAACATGCTGATATATCAACTCGAATCACTAGCGCCTACATGCCGCTATATCAACCCGAATCACTAGCGCCTACATGCTGCTATTTCAACTCGAATCACTAGCGCCTACATGCTATTATATCAACTCGAATCACTAGCACTAACATGTCGCTATATCAACTCGAATCACTAGCGCCTACATGCCGCTATGTCAACCCGAATCACTAGTGCCTACATGCTGATATATCAACTAGAATCACTAGCGCCTACATGTCGCTATAACTACCCGAATAACTAGCGCCTACATGCTGATATATCATCTCAAATTACTAGCAGTAATGCCGCTATATCAACCAGAATCACTAGCGCCTACATGCCGTTATATCAACTCGAATCACTAGCGCCTACATGCCGCTATATAATCTCGAATTACTAGCAGTAACATGCCGTTATATCAACTCGAATCACTGGTGCCTACATGCCGCTATATCAACCCGAATCACTAGCGCCTACATGCCGCTATATCAACTCTAATTACTAGCGCCTACATGCTGATATATCAACTCGAATCACTAGTGTCTACAAGCCACTATATCATCTCGAATCACTAGCGCCTATATACCGCTATATCAACTCGAATCACTAGCGCCTATATGGTGATATATCAACTCGAATCACTAGCGCCTACATGCCGCTATATCAACCCGAATCACTAGTGCCTACATGCCGCTATATCAACTCGAATCACTAGCGCCTACATGTCGTTATAACTACCCGAATCACTAGCGCCTACATGCTGATATATCATCTCGAATTACTAGCAGTAATATGCCGTTATATCAACTCGAATGACTAGCGCATACATGCCGCTATATCATCTCGAATTACTAGCAGTAACATGCTGTTATATCAACTCTAATCACTAGTGCCTACATGCCGCTATATCAACCCGAATCACTAGCGCCTACATGCCGCTATATCATCTCGAATCACTAGTGCCTATATACCGCTATATCAACTCGAATCACTAGCGCCTATATGGTGATATATCAACTCGAATCACTAGCGCCTACATGCCACTATATCATCTCGAATTACTAGCAGTAACATGCCGTTATATCAACTCTAATCACTGGTGCCTACATGCCGCTATATCAACCCGAATCACTAGCGCCTACATGCCGCTATATCATCTCGAATCACTAGTGCCTATATACCGCTATATCAACTCGAATCACTAGCGCCTATATGGTGATATATCAACTCGAATCACTAGCGCCTACATGCCACTATATCATCTCGAATTACTAGCAGTAACATGCCGTTATATCAACTCTAATCACTGGTGCCTACATGCCGCTATATCAACCCGAATCACTAGCGCCTACATGCCGCTATATCATCTCGAATCACTAGTGCCTATATACCGCTATATCAACTCGAATCACTAGCGCCTATATGGTGATATATCAACTCGAATCACTAGCGCCTACATGCCGCTATATCAACCCGAATCACTAGTGCCTACATGCCGCTATATCAACTCGAATCACTAGCGCCTACATGTCGTTATAACTACCCGAATCACTAGCGCCTACATGCTGATATATCATCTCGAATTACTAGCAGTAATATGCCGTTATATCAACTCGAATCACTAGCGCCTACATGCCGCTATATCATCTCGAATTACTAGCAGTAACATGCCGTTATATCTACTCGAATCACTAGCGCCTACATGCCGCTATATCATCTCGAATTACTAGCAGTAACATGCCGTTATATCAACTCTAATCACTGGTGCCTACATGCCGCTATATCAACCCGAATCACTAGCGCCTACATGCCGCTATATCATCTCGAATCACTAGTGCCTATATACCGCTATATCAACTCGAATCACTAGCGCCTATATGCTGATATATCAACTCGAATCACTAGCGCCTACATGCCGCTATATCAACCCGAATCACTAGTGCCTACATGCCGCTATATCAACTCGAATCACTAGCGCCTACATGCCGCTATATCAACTCGAATCACTAGCGCCTACATGCCGCTATATCAACCCGAATCACTAGCGCCTACATGCTGCTATTTCAACCCGAATCACTAGCGTCTACAAGTGCTATATCAACTCGAATCACTAGCGCCTACATGCTGCTATATCAACTCGAATCACTAGCGCCTATATGCTGCTATATCAACTCGAATCACTTGCGCCTACATGCCGCTATATCAACCCGAATCACTAACGTCTACATGCAGCTATATCAACTCGAATCACTAGCGCCTAGATGCCGCTATATCAACTCGAATCACTAGCGCATACATGCCGCTATATCAACCCGAATCACTAGCGCCTACAAGTGCTATATCAACTCGAATCAGTGCCAGCACACAGTATTCTAGCTGGACAGCACATAGTTGTTGCAGGTGATATACATGTAGCTCAGGATTCCACTGTGCCAGCACACATTGTTCTAGATCGCGCATGCGCATGTGTAATACTGTGTTGTTGCTAAGCGTCGAAATTAGCCTAATTTAAATTACCACTGCACTTAATATTTACAATTAATTGTTATCTGAACACTAGTTTCCTGTTAGAGCAAGGATACCTCTCAATCTAAGGCAGCTAGAACAATTAGTGCTGGAATCCTGCGCTACATGTATATCACATGCAACAACTATGTGCTGTCCAGCGATCAATGTTGGCCAATGGTGAGAAGCAACACAGTATTACACATGCGCATGCGCGATCAGTAATGTTGGCAAATGGTAAGAATTTCCACTGATTTTAATAACATCAGAATCTGTCTAGTTTAATGGAACTTCAGTAGGGCCTAACATAATTTCATGAAAATCGAACAGTTTTGTTAAGTGTATGTATATGAATCAATGAGTATAATTCTGCAGCACGAGATCAGTCATGCAAAAACATAGTTACTGGTGCATGTTTTCAAATTTCTCAAAATAATAAAAAAGTCGATTTATTTTATTTACAATCCTGTTTGTTTGAATTGAAATTGTATGCTATTTGTTGTCTATACTTACGTGCATTCTAGTGTGATAAGTTAATAAACAAAGGCGCTACAAAGCATAACAACATATTTGTTTTACGAGTAATTTTAATTAGTGCAATAATATGTCATACACAACAGTGTTCAACTAACGGACGATTAGTTGTAGCTCTCTGATCGGCTGCATGTGTCTAGTTTCCTGTGCAAACGTAACGTAAGTCGATAACATCGTACTGACCATAATGCCTAGATGCGTTCAGTAATATATTGCAACTAACTGCGATCTATCTTATTTTATCGAACTGTGTTTTGGTGTCGATACTGTATATAAGTATACCTATTGTACAGTGTGCCTGGTACTCGCTTTCATTTTTGTTGATTGACAAATTGGAAAAACTATCTAATTATCAGGTGGTAAACGGAGACTCGGGAAACAACAGCACTTACAATGCCATTGTTCGTGTCTGTCACGTCGTTTAATCCGGCGTAATGGTGGCGTTCCATCATGTATCACTGAGATGTAATGCGAGAAATAATGTAAATTCATCTGGGATACATTAACTTCATGTTGGTTAACATTATATCAATTGTCATTAAGACTGACATATATACATACCATTGGATACATCTGTTATTCCTATATATACATACCATTGGGTACATCTGTTATTCCTATATATACATACCATTGGATACATCTGTTATTCCTATATATACATACCATTGGGTACATCAGTTATTCCTATATATACATACCATTGGATACATCTGTTATTCCTATATATACATACCATTGGATACATCTGTTATTCCTATATATACATACCATTGGATACATCTGTTATTCCTATATATACATACCATTGGATACATCTGTTATTCCCATATATACATACCATTCCTATATATACATACCATTAGATACATATGTTATTCCTATGTATACATACCATTGGATACATCTGTTATTCCTATATATACATACCATTGGATACATCTGTTATTCCTATATATACATACCATTGGATACATCTGTTATTCCTATATATACATACCATTGGATACATCTCTTATTCCCATATATACATACCATTCCTATATATACATACCATTAGATGCATATGTTATTCCTATGTATACATACCATTGGATACATCTGTTATTCCTATATATACATACCATTGGATACATCTGTTATTCCTTATATATACATACCATTGGATACATCTGTTATTCCTATATATACATACCATTGGATACATCTGTTATTCCCATATATACATACCATTGGATACATCTGTTATTCCTATATATACATACCATTGGATACATCTGTTATTCCTATATATACATACCATTGGATACATCTGTTATTCCTATATATACATACCATTGGATACATCTGTTATTCCTATATATACATACCATTAGATACATCTGTTATTCCTATATATACATACCATTGGATACATCTGTTATTCCTATATATACACACCATTCCTATATATACATACCATTAGATACATATGTTATTCCTATATATACATACCATTGGATACATCTGTTATTCCTATATATACATACCATTGGATACATCTGTTATTCATATATACATACCATTCCTATATATACATACCATTGGATACATCTGTTATTCCTATATATACATACCATTGGATACATCTGTTACCAAAAACCAAACACTTATTCCTTATATATACATACCATTGGATACATCTGTTATTCCTTATATATACATACCATTGGATACATCTGTTATTCCTATATACATACCATTGGATACATCTGTTATCCTATATATACATACCATTGGATACATCTGTTATTCCTATATATACATACAATTAGATACATCTGTTATTCCTATATATACACACCATTAGAGACATCTGTTATTCCTATGTATACACATCATTGTATTCAATATGTTATTCCTATATATACATACCATTAGATACATATGTTATTCCTATATATACATACCATTGGATACATCTGTTATTCCCATATATACATACCATTCCTATATATACATACCATTAGATGCATATGTTATTCCTATGTATACATACCATTGGATACATCTGTTATTCCTTATATATACATACCATTGGATACATCTGTTATTCCTATATATACATACCATTTAATACATCTGTTATTCCTATATATACATACCATTGGATACATCTGTTATTCCTTATATATACATACCATTGGATTCATCTGTTATTCCTATATATACATACCATTGGATACATCTGTTATTCCTTATATATACATACCATTGGATACATCTGTTATTCCTATATATACATACCATTGGATATATCTGTTATTCCCATATATACATACCATTCCTATATATACATACCATTAGATGCATATGTTATTCCTATGTATACATACCATTGGATAACTTATACATCTGTTATTCCTATATATACATACCATTGGATACATCTGTTATTCCTATATATACATACCATTGGATACATCTGTTATTCCTATATATACATACCATTGGATACATCTGTTATTCCTATATATACATACCATTGGATACATCTGTTATTCCTTATATATACATACCATTGGATACATCTGTTATTCCTATATATACATACCATTGGATACATCTGTTATTCCCATATATACATACCATTCCTATATATACATACCATTGGATACATCTGTTATTCCTATATATGCATACAATTAGATACATCTGTTATTCCTATATATACATACCATTAGAGACATCTGTTATTCCTATGTATACACATCATTGTATTCAATATGTTATTCCTATATATACATACCATTAGATACATATGTTATTCATATATATACATACCATTGGATACATCTATTATTCCTATATATACACACCATTGGTCCAGCCATTAAGGTAGTTGAATTAAATAATCACTTGCCCCTCACCACTGTAGGCTCAAATGATTATGTGGTGTCGAATTATTCCTGGTGAGGAAGCGATACAGCTGGCTAGTGGAATGTAGGTTATACTCGGATGTCCGTCCGTGGCGATCCAGCTGGCTTGTGGAAGGTAAGTTCTACTCAGATGCCCGTCCGTGGCGATCCAGCTGGCTTGTTGAAGGTAGTTTCCACTCGGATGCCCGTCCGTGGCGATCCAGCTGGCTTGTGGACGGTATGTTCTACTCGGATGCCGGTCCGTGGCGATCCAGCTGGCTTGTGGACGGTATGTTCTACTCGGATGCCGGTCCGTGGCGATCCAGCTGGCTTGTGGACGGTAGGTTCTACTCGGATGCCGGTCCGTGGCGATCCAGCCGGCTTGTGGAATGTAGGTTCTACTCGGATGCCCGTCCGTGGCGATCCAGCTGGCTTGTGGAAGGTAGGTTCTACTCGGATGCCCGTCCGTGGCGATCCAGCTGGCTTGTGGAAGGTAGGTTCTACTCGGATGCCCGTCCGTGGCGATCCAGCTGGCTTGTGGAAGGTAGGTTCTACTCGGATGCCGGTCCATGGCGATCCGATCCAGCTGGCTTGTTGAAGGTAGGTTCTACTCGGAGCCGGTCCATGGCGATCCGATCCAGCTGGCTTGTTGAAGGTAGGTTCTACTCGGATGCCCGTCCGTGGCGATCCAACTGGCTTGTGGAAGGTAGGTTCTACTCGGATGCCGGTCCGTGGCGATCCAGCTGGCTTGTGGAAGGTAGGTTCTACTCGGATGCCGGTCCGTGGCGATCCAGCTGGCTTGTGGAAGGTAGGTTCTACTCGAATGCCCGTCCGTGCATGAACTACGGCTCGGAGATACACACTGGGTCTTACTCCGCCCATTATAGCTGGATAGTCGCGATATGATTGAAGATGTTTGTGTGACAATAAACCTCAAATACAAACAAACACTGCAATACAATAGTGACTACCATATGATTGCATCAAAGTTATACTTAGTATATATCTGTTTACATATAGTTCATCAAAGCTATACTTTATTCAAGTACAACGTTCGGCTATTCTATTCTCATCATCTACGACAGGCATTGACACAACCTGCCCGTGCTTTGATTGGTTAGCGCTGCGTATGTTTAGCGTTCATGTATCGTCCTAACCGGCTGCCGACTGAATATATTAATCAGTTTTGATTTTAGAGGATAGTGCAATGATACAGACATATATTTTTTATTCTAACACGACCCAGCTAATAACATACATACTTGTAGAGTAAAATCTACCTCGGGTTATTTTGCGATATACCTACCTTGAACTATGCTGCGCGTGCATCGTGTTTTGGCTATTCCATTTATACAATGCGTGTAAAGTTTTATGAATGAAAGTCACGTGATGTTTGTAAATACTATCGTGGGAATTCGCGGAAGTGAGCTATTTTTAGAATCAGATAATCTCTTGTCCGTCTTGTTTTTCTGTTAAGTAACGTTTAAGTTACTATTCAGTACAGTTTTATTTGACAAAATAAATAAAATTATTGATCAGTTACAACTTTTGTTCATTTATGCACTAGATTGATATTTTCCATAACAAATAACGTCATCACCCCTTCGGATATTTCGAAAGCCAAATGCAGCGGAGTACAACGGAGTTTGAAGAAAATACTCCTTTGATTCTTAAAATTATTAGAAGTATGTCGTGTAACACTGTTAGAATCGAACTAATCAGTATCAACCGTGGTATATCGCAGAATAACCCTCGTGTGTCGTTCTTATGCATAGCAATATATTATATATATATATATTTCTACGCATAAGAACTTCAAACTCGGGTTATTCTGCGATATACAACGGTTGATACTTATTATTTCTTAAATAGACTGAAGAGTAAATGTGTGATTAATGAGATAGTTTTAATACAGAATTAAATCCCACGAAACATGAATCTTGTTTTATATCAGTGTTCCGTCTGCTGATGATTTGAATGCTGTGTCGGTGTTTAGACGTGTTGTCCGTTTATCATGGCATTGTTGGCAGATGGACAGAATGGATTCCGTACGAAGAGAAGCACTTATTTAGTTAATTTAATTGAGGCACATAAGAAACTTAAACAATGCACATATGCACCATTAATAGACTTCCGTAAGGCTTACGATATCATTATTCGCTCACAATTATGGACACTGTTGAAGTATATCGGTATTTCTTGTAAAATGAGCGTAGCTATAAAGTCACTCATGTGTTAGAATTAATTTCTTTATATGAGCTAGCTGTATACCTGAAGTCCTTTGATATTAGTATTACTATCGTTCATGAGAAGGTTTGTCCTGTGTGCTGCTAACATTGTATTAGCTAACGATGAACATGACTTGTATGTTTTGCTAAATGCTCTGACCATTGGTCTGTAATTAATACCGGTACAAGTAATATAGTGCAATTCCGTCCAGGTAGTCTGACATATTTAAATGTGAAAATGAACAGTTAACCGTTGTTGACAGATGTACATACTTCGGTGTTGTTCTTCAGGAGCATCTATATGTTAATGTGACAGCTAAGATGCCGCAGTAAGGGGTGATACCCAGGCCCGGTTCCGGGTATCTCCTGGGCGCAAAGGTTATGAGCCCCAAAAGGGGATACCTTGGACCGGCATGGATAAAACCACTAAAACATAATTTATTGAAGCAAAGTTATCACCGCCAGAGCTAAGACCCCATATAGACAGTAATATGTATACTACTGATGGGTGTTTAAAGTGCAAGTTGTGGGTTACGATTATTTATAGCTAAATGCAAACTTATTGGAGGGTACCGTAAAAGGTATTCACCAAGCTATACGACACTATTGTTTGGCCTGCAATAGCTCATGACCTCAACATATGGGAATACAACCTTTCCTGGTATAAATGCCGTCCAAAACTGTGCTCTGAGGTTTTTTCTTGGTGTCGGTAAGTATACACACAATGCAGCCGTTTCCGGTGAAATGGGTTAGCATCTTCCCATTGTCCGACAATGGAAATCAGTTACTAATGTTTGGGTACGAATAGCCAATACTCAAGATTGAACAAACAAATTGCACTTTGGGCAGACTGGAAATCTGCTTCCTTGTAAAACTTTGTTTAGACACAATTTACGGATAATTATTTTGCAGAATGTTGTAGCATATCTGATCCAATATCTAAATGTTTATGTATCGAAAGTATGGAAACCTCGGGTATGAACATATACGCAGCAAATTGGTATGTCTAATAGCATTACTTTAAACTTTATTTATTTTACAACGATTGCGAAGCTTATATTAATCACTCTCGTTGGCGCGGGTGAAAGCGTAAATGTGGTCATTCGTGTGGGAGGAAACCTGAGTACCCGGAGAAAACCCACCTGTCCGATCTGGCGACCGTCGTACCATCGCACATGCTTCCTGGTCCGATGATCGAACTCGGGTTGCATTGGTGAGAAGCGAGCGTACTAACCACTGCGCTAATCGAACAGCCTTAATGGTACTACTGGACGAGGTAGGAACAAATTAAGAACTTACCGTTAATCTAAGTAGGTATTTAAACCTGAAGACTAATGTAAAATGATTCTACCTACACGACACAGGTCGTTAATAAATTTAGATGTGGAGTTGCACCAATCAATTTCAAACTGGAAGGTATGATAATATAAGTATAGACGATCGTAAATGTCCTTGTTGTAATGTGTTAGAAGATGAACATCATGTTATATTAGAATGCGCAATATAGTATATATCTTAGAACAGAACTCTTTGAGAAAGCAATAGTAGTTGACCATATTTTCTGTAATATGACAACAAGTGATCAATATATGTTTCTCTTCGCTAATCACTCCATGGAAAGAATGTGCGCCAAATCCTGTTTTAATATACTACAGCGTCGATACTTTCACCTTTGTAAATAATGTCCTCATTTTGTATTATATATCTATGATTTTACATACTACAAGAAGCAGCTGCTAATTAGGTCATTCTTAATCTGATCCAGGATGATAACTGATGTTGAAAGATATTTCTTAATAGTGCATTACTGCTTGTTTTTCAATTCAGTGTTTTATACCACTTTTGTTTTAAGTAGTATTTAAATTAAAATTAGCAACTGTTTCTTGGCTTTAGAATGTAACAAAATAGTTATGATTAATTTAATAATCATGCGGTTTTTATAATGTGATATGTTTTGTTGAATTATGTCTCTTATAATTATATTCAGAACGGCTAATACTTTTCGTATGACTGTTCAACTTTGTCTGCGTTTTACGTAGAGTGGTGGTATATATGCTCGGCGTTTTCCAATGCTCGTCATATTTGTCCAGTTACATCCGTATTTAAAATATGTATATAGTTCTAGACTAATTTCTTCCTGCAGCTATATCAATTTATGTTCGAGATTTTGTATTCAAATTCTAGCAGGATCCTGTACACACTGTGTTCATCGGAAAGTCAAACTATGACTCAGAAATCTAAGACCCGATACTATCAGTTAATGCTTAAATCTAAGACGGATGCGATCAGTTTATGCTTAAATCTAAGATGGAGGCGATTAGTTTATGCTTAAATCTAAGATGGAGGCGATCAGTTTATGCTTAAATCTAAGATGGAGGCGATCAGTTTATGCTTAAATCTAAGATGGAGGCGACCAGTTTATGCTTAAATCTAAGACGGATGCGATCAGTTTATGCTTAAATCTAATATGGAGGCGATCAGTTTATGCTTAAATCTAATATGGAGGCGAATATGGAGGCGATCAGTATATGCTTAAATCTAATATGGAGGCGATCAGTTTATGCTTAAATCTAATATGATATGGAGGCGATCAGTTTAGGTTAAATCTGAGATGGAGGCGATCAGTTTATTCTTAAATCTGAGATGGAGGCGATCAGTTTAGGTTAAATCTAAGTTGGAGGCGATCTGTTTATGCTTAAATCTGAGATGGAGGCGATCAGTTTAGGTTAAATCTAAGATGGAGGCGACCAGTTTATGCTTAAATCTAATATGGAGGCGATCAGTTTATGCTTAAATCTAATATGGAGGCGATCAGTTTATGCTTAAATCTAAGATGGAGGCGATCAATTTATGCTTAAATCTAATATGGAGGCGATCAGTTTATGCTTAAATCTAAGATGGAGGCGATCAGTTTATGCTTAAATCTAATATGGAGGCGATCAGTTTATGCTTAAATCTAATATGGAGGCCATCAGTTTATGCTTAAATCTAATATGGAGGCGATCAGTTTATGCTTAAATCTGAGATGGAGGCCATCAGTTTATGCTTAAATCTAAGATGGAGGCGATCTGTTTAGGTTAAATCTAAGATAGAGGCGACCAGTCCATGCTTAAATCTAAGATCGAGGCGATCAGTTCATGTTTTGCATCCAAAATAAACAACACAATACAGAAGGATATGTGCTGGCTTATTTTCACTAAATTAAACCAATAAATTGGATGTGAAATTTACTCCAAGTAAATGTACTTGGAACGGATGTACGTTGGAACATACAAGTATATTTTATAAGCGACTCATTAATACCCTTATATTACACGAATAGTGCTGCAAACCCTTCGTTTGCTTCTATTATCTATTTGTCTCTCAATTGAATGGGTTCTAACCAGGGTGTATCCTATCGAGACTCACTGGTTTTATCTAGCGGTGTTCCTCCCCAATCTGTGTTTAAATATAACTCAATATCGTTGTTTTGTTTCTTTTCCAATGTTTATAATATATTTCGTCTCAGTCTCGTTTTATTACACATCTATTCCACGTAGTATACTATATAAATACATTTCTTATTAGATAGCCTTCGACATAATAATATCTATTATCTTATTTTAATTCCTTCACTCTATCAAATCTCTGCAAAAAATATATTCGCCGAAACTTTGTAGTTTCTCTATGGCCGAACTATTAGAACAGGAGCCCAGAGGGGTCAGCCTAGCTGGAAAGTTAACCAATGTTCATGTATATAGCAATGGTCCATGTGAATGCCCATGTCAGGAAATGGACGTATGCCATGCTCATTCTGGTGTGGTCAAGAGGGTCAGGAGAAACGAACCCCAAAATTGAGCTAAATCAGCTCATGAGTTAACCTGATGAAACTTATTGTAAAATGCCCGGCATAGTCATCATATCATAAATGACCACTGCCAGACATTTTCAGTGGTGGGTTGTGCCCGCCAGACACACCCGAATGCCCAACCCCCAAAACTGAACCAGATCAGCTTGTGAGTTAACCTAATGAAATTTACTGGAACATATTTGTCATAGCTCCAAGTATCATGAACGGCCACTGCCATATTTTTTCAGTGGTGGGTTGTGTCCGCCAGACACCCCCAAATGCCCCCACCCCCAAAATTGAGCTAGATCAGCTTGTGAGTTAACCTTCTGCAACTACTGGAAAATGTTTGGCATAGTCCCAGGTATCATGGGGGTGTTTTAATTATATTTTGTAAATATATATATATAGCCATCAATTCAGGATGTGTTGTGAATTCACCAAAAGGTGATACATAACAGAAATACACATTTAAATTCAGTTCCTTTATTGATTTTAAGTAAACCATATAGATATCGGCATGTATGTATCATGTACACGGGTAAGTAATTATCTATGGTTGAGTGTGCCTGTTATATACCTCCTACCCCCCATTCCAAATACAGAGCTAGATCTGAGTTAATGAGTTACCAAACTCGATGAAAGTGACTGAAAAATGTTCAGCATAATACTTAGATTCTCTAGAGGTGTTATCTCCTACAAGTAATCCCCGTCTTCCTTCCCTGAATCTGAGTCTTCACTCCATGCTTCGCCATCTGAATCGCTCACTCCATCAGTAGTTTCTGCTTCCATCTCAGACTCTCTGTCACCTTCAACCTCCATGTCCTCTGTATTGTTACTGCCACCCATAACAAACCGTTTGGTATGGCTGGCCCTTCAAACCAGGTTGGCTTCCAGGAGGTTGTCCCTCACATACCATCCATAATCAATTGGTGACAAACCGTCCCCAGGAGATGCTGTCATGGCATGTGTTCACAATGCTGTAATATACTGCGTTCGTCGAATCTTCATATCAAGGGTCCGTTGAGAAGGTGACAGCAAGGCACAGTCGAAACGTTTGATGTCAATGAAAGGCATGATTAGAGCTGTTGTAACAGTGGCAGATTCCAGGATTTTTTAAAGGGGGAGTGCAGTCATCAGTCATGCAGAGTAGGGTCCAGAACAGAGAAATAGGGGTACCAATAGTCTACAGTTTACATTTATATATGGATGCACATTTTCTTCCACTATAACTTTGTTAATAATGGTCCGATTTGAAACATATGTAATTTTTAGTGATTTTCAATACGCCCCTTCCGACCCCCTCTAAAACTGCACATGCTGTAAGGTATTCTAATCTTATAAGTATTAAAGGTTATTGTGCCTTAATTAGCTGGTCAACTTTGCCAGTCATTTGCAGCAGTTTGCTTTAACGTGCTTCATTGACATCTTGAGTCTTGCTTTGTGCATACATTTCAGATTTTTTATCAGCACAAAAAATGCACCATATATCAAATGTTAAAGAAATGCTAAGGCTAATTAAATCATAATACCAACACCGTAATAGAGACATTTTACTGTGCGTACCTGTAAAAGGCCGATGTAAAGTCACACCCAGTGAAGGCATGGTATCCGGGCAGTGCTTTGGGAAGTCCAGGTTGTTTACATTGATGTACCTCTGCGGTTTACCATCCCATATTCCATGATGATGTAGGCCATAGCCCGGACTTCTCGGCGTTGCTGTCCAAGGGCACCAATCAGTATCACTAAGACATCGGTTTCAGATGCCCTCATCATGACATTGCCTGCTGCTGTATGTGGAAAGCAACCAGCGTATCGGCCTCTTCGTGGTCACCTTGGATGTGTTTTGGTTACAGTAATATGATGGTGCTCATCACGGACATACTGAAAGCACTTACTACCATAAGAAGCAAGCAAGGTATTGCCACCACTATTCCAGTAATGATCTTTCCTCCACTCTTTCAAGAGAAACTTGGCAAGTTCATTCTTGAATACTCCAATGGTGAGAAGTGTGTTCCCACTCTGTCTGATTGTCTGATCTGCCCCGGTTATGACATATACTGAATCAACTGCACACCGCAACTTGTTCTCACTGTCCTGTTCTCCACGTACTTGTCGAGACAAACATGTGCTTCATTAACCCTCCCTGAACATACCACAGCATGACCCGAGCAGTTGATGCGTATGATACTCCTATGTTTGTTTGTGAGAGGACGGAATGAAGACGATGTCCTCTATCATATACCTGTACATAGCTCCTCGGTAACTCGGCTTCTGTGATTGTTTCTGTCTGGAAGGACTCTTTTTCAACAATGCTGATTTTTGATCACTTTTCATATGCACCCATCACAGTGTGCGAGTGACAGTGGGTATGTATGTTCCTTTAATGTCAAACCCCTTGCGGGGACTTAGACATGTTTTCCTGGGCAGGCTTAGCCGACCTAAGCGATTAACCAGTACTAAGCAATGTGTGTGAGGTGCCTTGCTCAATGACACTACATACGTGGCCTGACCGAGTATCGAACCCGGGACCGTTCGATTCCAAATCCGACGCTCTACCACTGGACCACGGATGCCACGTGGGTATGGCGTCATTGGGCAGGAGAGAACATTCCGAAGGTCAAATGCTGTTTTCTCTGCAACGACTAAGATCATACAGACACAGGCTATCAGTATTTGTCTTCTGTGAAGAGGGTCGCTTTGCTTTGTTCTTCATGTTCTAAACAGCAAAGTTCTGTAAACGCGTACGTTTCACAGGTTGAAGAAATCGATGGGTGTTGCTGTCCCATTCATCTTGAAATTTATCCCTTTCATTCTGATGCCTTTTCAGCATATTGAGTAGATATAATACAGTAGCCTTAGATGCTGCTTGACCGGTTGTAACATTCACCAGGGAAGTTGGAGCATCATCTGTGAATTGATTGCAGAATTCGTAAATTTGTCCAGTCAGTTCAGCTACCTGACTGTTGTACCTTATGATTCTTGAGGGATGGCATTGAGCCGTTGCATTTCCCCCAGTCCCAGCCTAGTGCATGTTCTAAGCTCGGTGATTGCCATAGCTCAATGGGTCATAGTCAATGACCATCGGTGCATTGCGTTCTCAGAATGTCGGAAGTCAACAATTCCCTTCATTTCGGATGCACCATCACGGTTGACCGTTTGCTCCAAAGAGAGGTCAACAGCCGATCTACTGTAACACTTCTTTGTGCGTCTGATGGAATACGCACCCTTCTCCAGTACTTCACGCAGCTTTGGGTCTGAACTCTTCAACTTCTGCAGAAAAGGTCTGGCATAGTTTGGTCGGTTCAGGGCGAAATATACTGCAAGCATCATTGGAAATACATGGATGTAGCCACCGACGTCATTCGTCTTGCCAAATCATAGATGAAAACTGCGTAATCGTGGCCTGTTTCCTTTGCAACATTCATTGTCCGGATCATCGTCTCTCTCACCACATTATTGTTGGTTGGGGAACTGGATATTGGGTTCATGTAGCAAATTCGTAGAAGTGGTCCTTGATGTACTTGCCCATGAATCCAGCATGTAATGGTGTGTTGCCTTCTCTCAGTTTCGAAAACCAATACAGATCCAATACTTTAGTCCAATCTTGCATTCATTCAGTTCTTCAGCAGTCGATTGAGATGCTGTACTGGATGTTCCAGCAGGGGTATCAGTAATTGCTGCTGATGTAGGAACCCGGTAGGACCAGCTTTTATATAATTTTAGTCTTGATTATCAATATTACAACAATACGTTAATAACCTACCTTGGACTGGTTCATCTGTCAACTCTGTTTCTTGATTGGATGTCTTTGAATCCCAGCTTGGAATATACTTGTAATGCTGCCTGCGTTGTTTTCAAACCACCCTCAAAATTATATCTGGACTAATCTCTGCCCTCGTGAGAGACAGTATGCTGCTAATCTTACATCAGTGCTAAAAATAGCCACCCATCTGGTCAGGCAGCATCCCTTCTTACCATGTATACAGGTCACCCCATTCAGTCATTACAACGTGACCCTTTACTTTCTATTTCTATTATTTAACAGGCTTTTCATTATTATGATTAAAGAATGTGATCTACTCTGCTGAGAAATGACACCATGCTGAAATGTTAAGCACCCTGCTGGTATTTAGTATTTTAGATTTTGTTCCCAGCACCTTGTTCAGAAATATTTCTAGTGAGACTTATGTTAGGTTTCATCAGGTTAACTCATGAGCTGATCTAGCTCAATTGTGGGGATGGGGGCATTCGGGGGTATATGGCGGGCACAACCCACCACTGAAAATGTCTGGCATTGATCATTCATGATACCTGGGAGTATGCCGAACATTTTACAGTAGGTTTCATCAGGTTAACTCACGAGCTGATCTATGTCAATGTTGGGGTACAAGTTATAGAAGTCTGGCGGGCACATCCCACTACTGAAAATGTCTGGCAGTGGCCATTTGTGATACCTGGGATTATGCCGAGCATTTTTAAATAAGTTTCATCAGGTTAACTCATGAGCTGATCTAGCTCAATTGTGGGGTTCCTTTATCATGGCCCTCCTGACCACACCCATCAGAATGAGCCTGACATATGTCCATTTCCTTACATGGGCATGCGGCGGGCCATTGCTATATACATGACAATTGGTTAACTTTCCAGCTAGGCTACCCCCCCCCCTGTGCTCCTGGTCTATATCTTTGATTCACGTATTCAATACGACTTTTAATCTTTAAGAATAATACTTCTTAAAATTCCCATATTTCTAATTATCATAGAAACAGTTTATAATTTAATTCTGAGTTACACGTCAACTAAAACCCCCTGGTTGTAAATAATCGTGCACCCCTTTCGTAATACAATTCCAATTCTTATATAGGAGATTGAATCGGTAACCCAGACATAATGACTACTAAACATCTGTTATGTTATCTAATCTTACGTTGGTGGTGGTACATTAAAGCATTGCAACTTTGATACTACATAATTGGCCACCTGCAAAAGCTGTCCCAATAAATATACACCAGGCATAAACTAATTAGTCATTTCCGCGCGAAATGAGAACTGACAATTTAGGCGCGATACTGGTAGCAGACCATTATGCATAAGACAATTATATAATATTACATGGTAAACAAATGGTCATATATATAAATAGAGTCATGTATTTATATGGTAGCTCACTATTATATATGACAATAAACATTTCGTGCAAATATATTGTTTGTTTTTCTATAGTTTGCACAATCCTCCCTACCTGAGTTGAAATTTGAAATCGCCCGCCACTGGCCGATTTACAAATCTTCACTCCATCGGATAAATAGGAGAAAACAATATAAAAACAATACATCATATACATCACATCAAAATAGCATTTCTCTCGCTACGTACCAACATTCTACTCATAGAGGCATTGCTTGTACTACTGAATTCCTATCGGTATACATCACGACCATTGAACTCTACTAAGGATATCTGCCAGAATATTATGAGTCCCTTTTATATATTTTATTGTCAAATAAATTTCTGAGAGACACAGTGCCCATCTTAAAGACGTTTTCGGTAGTTTTCGACGCGTAGCCGCTGTGCGCACCAACTGAGATAGTGAACTCGTCACAGAGAAGATAGAAAATCCATTTTCGGAATGTGTAATTAAATTGTAAAATGCATTATGCCTTCTAAGCTTCGGTTATGCGGTTAAATTTCTGTATTTAATTCATATAACATAAAATTTGCTTAACAATATTATGAAATGTGTTACAATGGTGTCATTTCCTTTTCTATCTATTTTACCAAATCAGATATCTTTAAAATTGAACTCGACACACAATCGTTTTGATTTTAAAAGATCACTTAGTCGTTTCCAAAAATGTTGTATATGTGGGCATACCCAGAAAATATGCTCAATATTTTCAACATGCATATTACAAAAGTCGCACAGGTTTGTAGTATTTAACTTGCATTTATACAAATATTTGGCATCAACCGCATTAACAATTTATATTGATACATATTAGCGTTTTATCTATAGTTGCCGCGAGTGGAACACTATAGATATGTTTCCATGTGAGATTTTGCTCATGTAGGAGCATTGACCATTTGTCTTCAGATTTTAATGTTTCTCTATTTATATTATCCATTTGCATTTTGTATAGTAATTGGTTTGTGTTCTTAGAGTTTTTTACTTTTTGAACAAGTGTTTCTTTTCTGTTTTGCATTAGTATAGATTTGTTTAAGTTCCATGTTATGTTAGATGGTATGTTGCTTATGATCTGGTGGTATTTTAGAAAGTCACGCGCCTCCATATTAAATATATGTTTGGCTTCATTGAAGGTTAAGAAATTATTAGTTCGAAAGTCAAAAAGTTGTTCTATAAAGCGTATACCTTTATCGAACCAAGTCTGGAAAACAAAAATATTTTTCCATCTATTTTCACATGTGAATTATTCCAAATTGTATGTTCATTAATTCCATCATGTTTTGACTGTTTATTGAAGTCGGAGACTACTTTAAACCATGCTGTCAATACATCCTTTAGGAAATAGTTGTTACCACAAATATCCGAACTATCCTTTGTAGATAAATTACATTCAAATATAAAATCACCTCCATACTTATTCAGAATGTTATCATACAATATTTTCCAAAGTTCTTTGTTTTAAGTATTCAGTATTCTGTTTACCCAACATGCTTTTATTGAATACAAAAATGTTCTTACATCCGTAAGCTTTAATCCTCGATTTCAAAAGTGTGTATCAGTTCGTTTCTTTTTATTTTATCTGGTTTATTATCCGAAATAAAACAATATATTGATTTCAGTATCGCTCTTACGACTTCAGGTTCAGGCTTAGGTAGCACAGTGAACGGATATACAAGCATTAGTAAAGCAAAAGTTTTTATTATCATAACTTTTGCCATTAACATTAGCTTTCGATGTTGCCACTGTTGTAAACAATTTATGAACGATAGTAGTTTTTGTTCTAGGTTATTTGTTATATTTCTTTAAGTTTTAGCGGATTCTGACGTCCAAATAAACGATGTTTCTACACTGTATTGTATAGAGCCTGAACGCAATACCTTTGAGTTTGAAGCATTTAAATGTAATCCTGACTCCTTACCATATTCTTGTATAATCATAATTAGGCGTTCAAAAGATTATTTTTGACCATTGTTAATGTATGTCGCATCGTCCGCAAACAGGGTTTGTTTGATTTCTTGATTTCTTATTTTTATTCCAACTACTGTATTATCGTTTGTAATGAAGTTTGATAGTAGTTCCATATATATAATGACGAGAGAAGATTACAATGGACATCCTTGTCGTACACCTCTATCAATTGGAAAAGCTTCAGATATATTACCATTGTTGATGATGACACTAGTTGACTGATTAGTCAAGGATTCTCCAAATGTTAGGTGATTTAAACACTTGAATATGAACTCGTGGTCAAGCCTGTCAAATGCTTGTTCGTAATCCGAGAAGAAGAGCAGACAAGGGAGATCATTTTCGTCAGCATATTCAATGATTTCAAGCACCAGTCTAACATGTTCACCTATATAGCGACCTTTCATGAAACCGGTTTGTTCAGGACTTATTATTGTATGGCAAACCTTTTAAATTCTGTTTGAAATAGTTTTAGTCGCTATTTTATAGTTTACATTGAGGAGACTAATAGGCCGCCAATTTGACAGAAGTTGCGAGTGTTTTCTGGTTTTTGTAGCCTCGTCTTTAAGAGGCGTGTAATGGTCTTTTTTGATTTACTTAACCATACCAGAGGATTATGATCTAAATTGACGAATGTTTTGCTTGTGCCTACGTATAAACGAAAATATTGGATACCAGCCACTATCGCTAATATTTCCTTCTCTATGGTAGAATAGTTTTTCTCCCGTAGAATTAGTTTTCGTTAATAAAATGCTACTGGGTGTGATACTTGATCGACGGTCTGAGAACTTCCCAAATAGGAGGCATCAGTATAGAGTTTGAAATATTGGTTAAAGTCAGGTGCATTCAGTATGGGTTTATTGGTTAAAGCCTTCTTCAAGGATTCGATCGCAAGTTGATGTTTATCGTCCCACTGAGTAAGATTATTCCCTGATCGCTTGCCTTTTACTAGGCCGGTCAGGTGAGCGGCTATCTCAGCGAACTGGGGACTGAATTTCCTGTAAAATCCCATTGATCCCAGGTATCCTCGTAATTGTTTCTTGGTCTCTTCTTACACTCAACCTTGCTGGAAATTGATGATGATCTCGTTTATAGCCCTTTGGAATGTAATCGTTTTTTTAAACCAAATGGGAGTGTCAATGGTTCAAATAAGCCCCATGGGGTTATTAATGCTGCAAATACACTGGCCCGAGGGGTAAGTGGAATCTGCCAATAACCCTTGTTCAAATCAAGAATGGATATCATGCTCGAACCTGCCACCTCACCAATTAGATCGTCTAATCTAGGGATGGGGAAGGCTTCTCCTCGTGTCAGGTCGTTAATGTTCCGATAATCAATACACGGTCGCCATTTCGAGTCGGATTTTCGTACTAATATTATGGGGGATGGTCTTTGCTAATGCGGATAAGTCAATCCTTTTTTCTCTAGCTCGATTTTGAAGATTTGTTTCTTTTCTAGAGACATGCGGTAGTAAGGCTGGACTACAGGTGAAGCACCATGCATATCGATATCATGGGAAACACCGTGGGCACGTCCAAGTTTTCCAGAGAATAGACGGGGGTACTGGTATAATAACTGAGCAATATCATCCCTGTTGCCTGCGGAAAATGGCTGATATCGGCCAGGCTTACCTAGTCACAGATTCAAGTGGACGACAGGGTCAAATTCCTTCTCAATGTCAGTAGGGGCTTGGTAATCTAACAGGATAGGATATGTGGACTCATATATCGGACTGCTTTCAGCTACGGCTGCACCCTCCTCCCTACCTGTCCAGCGCTTCAACAGGTTTATATGCATACTCCGGTAATTTACTCTCTTGTCGGCCATGTATATAATATAGGTTTGCAATGCTACCTTTTAGTGCACCAACTATGGTCCCTGGAGGGCATTCTTCATCTTCATACCTTTTAACGGTATACATACTAGCACAAATACACCAAGCTTGAATTGACTCATGTTCGCTTATTATGTTTGTCATTCTTCGTTGTTCGACCGTCCGCGGCCTGTTGTGCATTCTCGCTGGCGTCACGTAACACTTCAGCTAATCTATGACATCATTCTTGTCCATAGTTTTCGATATGGTTCCTTCGTCCCGCTCATTTCTAGCACACATGTCATAAGTGGAATCTAGATTATCCCTTTGTCCGCGCCCATACAGAAGGTAGAAGGGAAAATATCCTGTGCTAGAGTGCTCTGCACTTCTGTATGCACATACGAGCCAGTGTCGCATAACATCCCAAGGCTTTGCAGTGGTTTCTCCCAGGATCCTCATCATGGTTTTCAGCTTACCATTATATTTCTCTATTGAGTCATTGGTTCGAAGCCTATAACTGCTGCTAGTTAAGTGGAGTATATCGTTCCCGGCTAGGACAGGTGTAAATGAGTCAGCGATACAAGCGCTTCCTCGGTCGGTCAACAGCGAAATCGGTGAATGTGAAGATTATGCATAGTGGGTGGCATTGTCAATTCAATTCAAGATAAAATTGTTCCCAGTAATTGTATTTTCAGGGTCCCACGAAATCAGCAAAGATAACTCTGAATATTTGGGATATAATGGGCAGATGTTTCAATGGGGCTACGGTGGACGTCTGTCCCTTGCCAGCTCTCTGGCACGGCCCACAGCTATGGTAGAATCGTCCGCTCGGATTCCTGGCCAAAAGAAGCGACTCTTAATGCACTTCAGTGTGTTACTAGGTCCCAGGTGTCCCATTCTTACAATTCTTACAAATCACTGTAGCATTCACTCCAACCGTCTCTCATTACTCAACGTAGCATACACAACAACCGTCTCTCATTACTCAATGTAGCATACACTAAAACCGTCTCTCACAACGCAATGTAGCATACACTACAACCGTCTCTCACAACGCAATGTAGCATACACTACAACCGTCTCTCACAACGCAATGTAGCATAAACTACAACCGTCTCTCACAACGCAATGTATCATTCACTACAACCGTCTCTCACAACGCAATGTAGCATACACTACAACCGTCTCTCACAACTCGGTGTAGCATACACAACAACCGTCTCTCACAACTCAATGTAGCATACACTACAACCGTCTCTCACAACTCAATGTAGCATACACTACAACCGTCTCTCACAACTCAATGTAGCATTCACTACAACCGTCTCTCACAACTCGGGGTAGCATACACTACAACCGTCTCTCACAACTCAATGTAGCATACACTACAACCGTCTCTCACAACTCTATTTAGCCTTCAATACAACCGTCTCTCACAACTCTATTTAGCATTCACTACAACCGTCTCTCACAACTCTATTTAGCATTCACTACAACCGTCTCTCACAACTCTATTTAGCATTCACTACAACCGTCTCTCACAACTCATTGTAGCATTCACTACAACCGTCTCTCACAACTCTATTTAGCATTCACTACAACCATCTCTCACAACTCAATCTAGCATTCACCACAACCGTCTCTCACAACTCAATGTAGCATATACAACAACCGTCTCTCACAACTCAATGTAACATACACAACAACCGTCTCTCACAATTCAATGTAGCATTCACTCCAACCGTCTCTCACAACTCAATGTAGCATTCACTCCAACCGTCTCTCACAACTCAATGTAGCATACACAACAACCGTCTCTCACAACTCAATATAGCATACACTACAACCGTCTCTCACAACTCAATGTAGCATTCACTACAACCGTCTCTCACAACTCAATGAAGCATTCACTACAACCGTCTCTCACAACTTAATGTAGCATACACAACAACCGTCTCTCACAACTTAATGTAGCATACACAACAACCGTCTCTCACAACTCAATGTAGCATACACTACAACCGTCTCTCACAACTCAATGTAGCATACACAACAACCCTCTCTCACAACTCAATGTAGCATACACTACAACCGTCTCTCACAACTCAATGTAGCATACATTACAACCGTCACTCACAACGCAATGTAGCATACACTACAACCGTCACTCACAACTCAATGTAGCATACACTACAACCGTCTCTCACAACTCAATGTAGCATACACCACAAACGTCTCTCACAACTCGGTGTAGCATACACAACAACCATCTCTCACAACTCGGTGTAGCATACACAACAACTGTCTCTCACAACTCAATGTAGCATACACTACAACCGTCTCTCACGACTCAATGTAGCATACACTACAACCATCTCTCACAACTCGGTGTAGTATACACCACAACCGTCTCTCACAACTCGGTGTAGCATACACCACAACCGTCTCTCACAACTCGGTGTAGCATACACAACAACTGTCTCTCACAACTCGGTGTAGCATACACCACAACCGTCTCTCACAACTCGGTGTAGCATACACTACAATCGTCTCTCACAACTCAATGTAGAATACACAACAACCGTCTCTCTCAACTCAATGTAGCATTCACTACAACCATCTCTCACAACTCAATGAAGCATTCACTACAACCGTCTCTCACAACTCAATGTAGCATACACAACAACTGTCTCTCACAACTCAATGTAGCATTCACTCCAACAGTCTCTCACAACTCAATGTAGCATACACTACAACCGTCTCTCACAACTCAATGCAGCATACACTACAACCGTCTCTCACAACTCAATGTAGCATGCACTACAACCGTCTCTCACAACGCAATGTAGCATACACTACAACCGTCTCTCACAACGCAATGTAGCATACACTACAACCGTCTCTCACAACGCAATGTATCATTCACTACAACCGTCTCTCACAACGCAATGTAGCATACACTACAACCGTCTCTCACAACTCGGTGTAGCATACACAACAACCGTCTCTCACAACTCAATGTAGCATACACTACAACCGTCTCTCACAACTCAATGTAGCATTCACTACAACCGTCTCTCACAACTCGGTGTAGCATACACTACAACCGTCTCTCACAAATCAATGTAGCATACACTACAACCGTCTCTCACAACTCTATTTAGCCTTCACTACAACCGTCTCTCACAACTCTATTTAGCATTCACTACAACCGTCTCTCACAACTCTATTTAGCATTCACTACAACCGTCTCTCACAACTCTATTTAGCATTCACTACAACCGTCTCTCACAACTCTACTTAGCATTCACTACAACCATTTCTCACAACTCATTCTAGCATTCACTACAACCGTCTATCACAACTCAATGTAGCATTCACTACAACCGTCTCTCACAACTCAATGTAGCATTCGCTACAACCGTCTCTCACAACTCTATTTAGCATTCACTACAACCATATCTCACAACTCAATCTAGCATTCACCACAACCGTCTCTCACAACTCAATGTAGCATTCGCTACAACCGTCTCTCACAACTCTATTTAGCATTCACTACAACCATCTCTCACAACTCAATGTAGCATTCACTCCAACCGTCTCTCACAACTCAATGTAGCATTCACTCCAACCGTCTCTCACAACTCAATGTAGCATACACAACAACCGTCTCTCACAACTCAATGTAGCATACACTACAACCGTCTCTCACAACTCAATGTAGCATACACAACAACCGTCTCTCACAAATCAATGTAGCATTCACTACAACCGTCTCTCACAACTCAATGAAGCATTCACTACAACCGTTTCTCACAACTTAATGTAGTATACACTACAACCGTCTCTCACAACGCAATGTATCATTCACTACAACCGTCTCTCACAACGCAATGTAGCATACACTACAACCGTCTCTCACAACTCGGTGTAGCATACACAACAACCGTCTCTCACAACTCAATGTAGCATACACTACAACCGTCTCTCACAACTCAATGTAGCATTCACTACAACCGTCTCTCACAACTCGGTGTAGCATACACTACAACCGTCTCTCACAAATCAATGTAGCATACACTACAACCGTCTCTCACAACTCTATTTAGCCTTCACTACAACCGTCTCTCACAACTCTATTTAGCATTCACTACAACCGTCTCTCACAACTCTATTTAGCATTCACTACAACCGTCTCTCAGAACTCTATTTAGCATTCACTACAACCGTCTCTCACAACTCTACTTAGCATTCACTACAACCATTTCTCACAACTCAATCTAGCATTCACTACAACCGTCTATCACAACTCAATGTAGCATTCACTACAACCGTCTCTCACAACTCAATGTAGCATTCGCTACAACCGTCTCTCACAACTCTATTTAGCATTCACTACAACCATCTCTCACAACTCAATCTAGCATTCACCACAACCGTCTCTCACAACTCAATGTAGCATATACAACAACCGTCTCTCACAACTCAATGTAACATACACAACAACCGTCTCTCACAACTCAATGTAGCATTCACTCCAACCGTCTCTCACAACTCAATGTAGCATTCACTCCAACCGTCTCTCACAACTCAATGTAGCATACACAACAACCGTCTCTCACAACTCAATGTAGCATACACTACAACCGTCTCTCACAACTCAATGTAGCATACACAACAACCGTCTCTCACAACTCAATGTAGCATTCACTACAACCGTCTCTCACAACTCAATGAAGCATTCACTACAACCGTTTCTCACAACTTAATGTAGTATACACAACAACCGTCTCTCACAACTCGGTGTAGCATACACAACAACTGTCTCTCACAACTCGGTGTAGCATACACAACAACTGTCTCTCACAACTCGGTGTAGCATACACCACTACCGTCTCTAACAACTCGGTGTAGCATACACTACAACCGTCTCTCACAACTCAATGTAGCATACACAACAACCGTCTCTCACAACTCAATGTAGCATTCACTACAACAGTCTCTCACAACTCAATGAAGCATTCACTACAACCGTCTCTCACAACTCAATGTAGCATACACAACAACCGTCTCTCACAACTCAATGTAGCATTCACTCCAACAGTCTCTCACAACTCAATGTAGCATAAACTACAACCGTCTCTCACAACTCAATGTAGCATACACAACAACCGTCTCTCACAACTCAATGTAGCATACACTACAACCGTCTCTCACAACTCAATGTAGCATACACTACAACCGTCACTCACAACTCAATGTAGCATACACTACAACCGTCTCTCACAACTCAATGTAGCATACACTACAACCGTCTCTCACAACTCAATGTAGCATACACAACAACCGTCTCTCACAACTCGGTGTAGCATACACAACAACCGTCTCTCACAACTTGGTGTAGCATACACAACAACCGTCTCTCACAACTCGGTGTAGCATACACTACAACCGTCTCTCACAACTCAATGTAGCATACACTACAACCCTCTCTCACAACTCGGTGTAGCATACACCACAACCGTCTCTCACAACTCGGTGTAGCATACACAACAACTGTCTCTCACAACTCGGTGTAGCATACACCCCAACCGTCTCTCACAACTCGGTGTAGCATACACAACAACTGTCTCTCACAACTCGGTGTAGCATACACCACAACCGTCTCTCACAACTCGGTGTAGCATACACAACAACCGTCTCTCACAACTAGGTGTAGCATACACAACAACCGTCTCTCACAACTCAATATAGCATACACTACAACCGTCTCTCACAACTCAATGTAGCATACACTACAACCGTCTCTCACAACTCAATGTAGCATTCACTATAACCGTCTCTCACAACTTAATGTAGCATTCACTACAACCGTCTCTCACAACTCGGTGTAGCATACACAACAACCGTCTCTCACAACTAGGTGTAGCATACACAACAACCGTCTCTCACAACTCAATATAGCATACACTACAACCGTCTCTCACAACTCAATGTAGCATACACTACAACCGTCTCTCACAACTCAATGTAGCATTCACTATAACCGTCTCTCACAACTTAATGTAGCATTCACTACAACCGTCTCTCACAACTCGGTGTAGATAGATAGAGATAGATTTCTTTATTTATAGAGGGTGACCTAATTAGTTTTGAACTAATCCTCCTTAGGGCCCTCTTCAATTTGTTAACACTATAGAATAAATATACATACACAATAATTATAACATAGTTATGCCATACAATATACATGCATAATGTTGTACAATGTAGCTTAAACAACAGCCTAAGTAAATCAGGTACTTTGATAGAAATACAAAACGACATAAGCATATTGATTCACAATCATTATATATAACTGTCTAGTGTCTACCAATTAAAACGTTGTATCCATACTTTACATTTTGTCTTGAATATATTTAAAGATCTGGATGTCTTAATTTCAAATGGTAGACAATTCCATATCTTTGGACCAGAGTATTCTAATGATTTCTTATACATTTCACATCTAGGTCTTGGAATATAGATATCCATATTTGAAACATTTCTCAATGTCATATCTGAAGTAACTGAATTGCGATGTCTTCTTAATTGAAAATGTTCATTCAAATAATTCGGTACAAGATTGTTCATAATTTTGTACATTGTTACTGCTTTTTGAAAAATAATCCGTTGGTCAAAAGTCATTATATTAATTTCAGACATTGATTCACGCAAAGAAATATAATCTTGGCCCAGAATGAATTTACAAACTCGTCTCTGCAATCTTAATAATTTGTTGATATTTTGTTGTGTGGTGTTTCCCCATATGATACAACAATAATCAAAATGTGGTTGGATATATGCCTTGTAATAAAGTATTCTGTAGTTCAGATTCACAATATACCGTATTTTACCTAATAGCCAAATGTTAGTTGAAATCTTTTGCACAATATATTTGATATGTGAGTCCCATTTTAATGAATCCTGAATGTGTACTCCAAGCAACTTCTCTGATTTGCTGGTTTTCAATAATATATTTTCATATTTAAGAGAGAGTGTAGGGTTAGGGAAAGCACATTTTCACTGGGCTGTCATCATAAATAGAACTTTCGTTTTGTCTGTATTAATCTTCATTCCATTTTGGAAACACCAGTATTTCAAGTCTTCCAAAGCTTGTTGTAATCTTGTTTCTAACACTTCTTTCTTATTATGAATATCATATAATGTAGTATCATCTGCATATAAATCGCTACCGGTGATTTTATTTGAAAACATTAGTGGTAAGTCATTGATAAAAAGTAAGAATAAAAGAGGTGCTAATATTGAGCCCTGTGGGACTCCACAATTAACAGTTCTATTTTCAGATAAAACGTCATTTATAGAAACAGTTTGCTTTCTATCACAAATATATGATTGAAAAAGCTTCAAAGTATTGTTGCTACATTTGTATAATGATAATTTCTTTAACAAAACAGTATGATCAACAAGATCAAAAGCTTTTCGAAAATCGACCATTACAATTCCAATCAATTTTCCCTCATTCATTGCTCGAATCTATTTATCTATCATATAAAGTAAAGCTGATTCAGTTGAGTGGCCAGTTCTGAAACCACTTTGTGTTTTGTGAAGTAAATTGAAGTGATCCAAAAAAGTCTGCAGCGATTTATGCACGTGTCTTTCAAAAAATGTCGACAAAGATGGTAAAATTGAAATAGGTCTATAGTTATTGACGTCATTGGTTTTTCCACTTTTGAATAATGGTTTGACTTTTGCAAATTTCCAAGCTTCAGGGAAAGTTGATGTTTTCAAACTCTTATTTATTATAACAGTTAAATGTTGTACAATGATACCAGCTGAAAGGTTTAACAGCTTTGGTCCAATATTATCGATTCCAGTAGCTTTAGAAACATTAAGTTCGAGTAATTGTTTTCTGATATTACTCTGTGTAACTTCTGGTATTTCAAACACTACATCAACAGGTACATGTTCATTAATAAAATCTTTTATATAGTCAAAGTTTAAGTGATCAGGGACTGGATCTTTGATATTAGATGCAACATTGACAAAGAATTCATTAAATATATTTGCCATTTCAACATTTTGAGAGTAATCAGATCCTTGTTAATATTGTTTACAGATTGTGTTGATTTTCCTGAACCAAACTCTTTAAAAATCTTCCAGACAGTACGTGGGTTATCTTTACCAGACTCTATTTTTCTTTCACATGACTCTTTCCTTGCTGTATTAATCATTGCCGACACTTTGTTTCTAAGTAATTTATATTGATTAACACCTTGCTCTGATTTATCTTGCTTCATTTTATCGCGTTCTTTCATAGTATCTAAGATTTCTGTTGTTATCCAGTCTGGTTGATATTTCCGTTTCACTCGCTGAGTTTTTATTGGAATATGCTTATGTACAATTTCTAAAAATAGTTTACACCACATATTTAATATTTCATTTGGATCATCATATATATAAACAAAGGTCCAGTCTGCAATACGTAAATCTTCGCAAAAGGACTCCGCATTGAAGTTTTTAAATGATCTATATGATATTGTTTCATGCATACTTTTATTATTTGAAAAGTTGACCTTACGATTACAGAATACTGGGTAATGATCATTGATAGAAAGCTTTGGTACATACATATTGGCAATGTTTTCTTCCATGTTAGTATATATGTGATCAATCAAAGATGCAGATGATCTAGTTACCCTAGTAGGTTCCGTTACTAACTGTGTAAGACCTAGTGGGATATAAAAATGTGCCCATTCATCATTTGTATAACAATCATTGAGGTTTCTATTGAAATCACCTAATAAAATTATTTCTTTATCTTCATAGAACATATTTTCGATAAACAATTCAAATCTGTCTTTCCACTCTATTTTAGAGTGAGGATGCCTATACACATTGCAAACAAAAAAAGGTTTACAATATTTACAATATATTTCAAGAACAACAACCTCAATATCATGCGTTTCTAAATCATAACGGCGTTTCACATTTAACCCATCTTTAACATAAACTAAAATTCCGCCACCACCATTTCTGTCATTTTGGTCCCTACGAAATGGAGGTAAACATCCTTTTATTAAATTTACATTTACATCATCTTTAAATTTTGTTTCACTCAGCCCCATAATATCAATTTTATTTTTATCAGAGGTCATAAGTAGCTTTACCTCTTCAAATTTGTCTAAATTATTAAGACCGTGAACATTTAAATGACCGATATTCATGCCATTGTTATGCAGACCGATGTCTGTGGTATCAATTACAACACCATTAAAGCTGTTGGTCGATTTAGGATGATTAGATAAACTAATTTCTAAAGCATTACAAATACAGTTTGATAATTCACATTGTGAACATATTGTTTGCAAAAGATTAAATCTATTGGATGTAGTGACATCAAAGTAATTTCCAGACACGTCAGCATTGGCAACATGGCCTGATTTATATTGCTAATAGCAATGTATGGCCTTGTGGCCAAGACGGTCACAGTTAAAACACCTTCCCGAGAATTTCCACTGAAGATGTCTATGAGTATCCCCATGTTGATTTAGATTAGCCCACGTCGATTTCCATATGTCCGTTTCACTGGTGCCATAGTTGTTGTTTCCATTTTCAAGCGATGTTCTTCGTGGTACAAATACACATCTATTAAAGTCACCACAAACCTGGGAGAAGTTAATTATTGTACCTAATAGTCTTTTTATACCAGATCGGGATAGGTGGATGTTATCCTTAAAGTTAAAGAAATAATTGATGGGATTGCCATCCTTATCACGGAAAGCTTGGCACATGTCTATGCAATTTATACAAGCTTCTGCAGCAAGTTCTTCAATGCAGTCATTGAACTGAAACACATCTACATCTCCACGAGGACAAAGAGTACATACTACAATGGCCATTTTTGGATTGCTGAATTTTAAGCTTTCTAACAGGGTCATATATTTCTCCTTGAACATTTGACCAGACATACCCCTGGCTACATCATTACCCCCTATGTAGATGATAACCGTGCTAAAACTTGACAAATCATACAGTAAAATATCATCTGCTATGTCATCAATGCCAGCGCCACTTATTGAATGTTTATGCGTTCCTTGTGTATGTCCTTGTGGGTTAATACCATGAAGTATAGAAGATCCAATAATAAGTGTTTTTGATCTCATAGCATTACGAAGGAGTTTGATTATTTAGCATACACTACAACCGTCTCTCACAACTCAATGTAGCATACACTACAACCGTCTCTCACAACTCTGTTTAGCCGTCACTACAACCGTCTCTCACAACTCTATTTAGCATTCACTACAACCGTCTCTCACAACTCTATTTAGCATTCACTACAACGTCTCTCACAACTCTATTTAGCATTCACTACAACCATCTCTCACAACTCAATCTAGCATTTACTACAACCGTCTATCACAACTCAAGGTAGCATTCACTACAACCGTCTCTCACAACTCAATGTAGCATTCACTACAACCGTCTCTCACAACTCTATTTAGCATTCACTACAACCGTCTCTCACAACTCAATGTAGCATTCACTCCAACCGTCTCTCACAACTCAATGTAGCATTCACTCCAACCGTCTCTCACAACTCAATGTAGCATACACTACAACCGTCTCTCACAACTCAATGTAACATACACAACAACAGTCTCTCACAACTCAATGTAGCATTCACTCCAACCGTCTCTCACAACTCAATGTAGCATTCACTCCAACCATCTCTCACAACTCAATGTAGCAGACACTACAACCGTCTCTCACAACTCAATGTAGCATTCACTCCAACCGTCTCTCACAACTCAATGTAGCATACACAACAACCGTCTCTCACAACTCAATGTAGCATTCACTCCAACCGTCTCTCACAACTCAATGTAGCATACACTACAACCGTCTCTCATATCTCAATGTAACATAAACTGCAACCGTCTGTCATAACTCAGTGTAGCATAAACTACAAACGTCTCTCACAACTCAATGTAGCATACACAACAACCGTCTCTCACAACTCAATGTAGCATACACAACAACCGTCTCTCACAACTCAATGTAGCATACACAACAACCGTCTCTCACAACTCAATGTAGCATACACTACAACCGTCTCTCACAACTCAATGTAGCATACACTACAACCGTCTCTCACAACTCAATGTAGCATACACAACAACCGTCTCTCACAACTCAATGTAGCATTCACTACAACCGTCTCTCACAACTCAATGTAGCATTCACTACAACCGTCTCTCACAACTCAATGTAGCATACACAACAACCGTCTCTCACAACTCAATGTAGCATACACAACAACCGTCTCTCACAACTCAATGTAGCATTCACTCCAACAGTCTCTCACAACTCAATGTAGCATTCACTCCAACCGTCTCTCACAACTCAATGTAGCATACACTCCAACCGTCTCTCATAACTCAATGTAACATCAAATGCAACCGTCTGTCATAACTCAGTGTAACATAAACTGCAACCGTCTGTCATAACTCAGTGTAGCATAAACTACAAACGTCTCTCACAACTCAATGTAGCATACACAACAACCGCCGCTTACAACTCGGTGTAGCATACACTACAACCGTCTCTCACAACTCGGTGTAGCATACACTACAACCGTCTATCACAACTCTATGTAGCATTCACTCCAACCGTCTCTCACAACTCAATGTAGCATAAACTCCAACCGTCTCTCACAACGCAATGTAGCATACACTCAAACCGTCTCTCACAACGCAATGTAGCATACACTCCAACCGTCTCTCACAACGCAATGTAGCATACACTCAAACCGTCTCTCACTACTCAATGTAGCATACACAACAACAGTCTCTCACAACTCGGTGTAACATACACCACAACCGTCTCTCACAACTCGGTGTAACATACACCACAACCGTCTCTCACAACTCGGTTTAGCAGACACTACAACCGTCTCTCACAACTCGGTGTAGCATACACAACAACCGTCTCTCACAACTAGGTGCAACATACATTACAACCGTCTCTCACCACTCGGTGTAACATACACAACAAAACGTCTCTCACAACTCGGTTTAGCATACACCACAACCGTCTCCTCTCACAACTCTGTGTAGCATACACAACAACCGTCTCTCACAACTCGGTTTAGCAGACACTACATCGTCTCGCACTACTCAATGTACTATACACCACCACCGTCTCTCACAACTCGGTGTAACATACACTACAACCGTCTCTCACAATTCGATGTAGCATACACCACAACCGTCTCTCACAACTCGGTGTAGCATACACCACAACCGTCTCTCACAACTCGGTGTAGCATACACCACAACCGTCTCTCACAACTCGGTGTAGCATACACCACAAACGTCTCTCACAACTCGGTTTAGCAGACACTACAACCGTCTCTCACAACTCAGTGTAACATACACTACAACCGTCTCTCACAACTCGGTGTAGCATACACAACAACTGTCTCTCACAACTCGGTGTAGCATACACAACAACTGTCTCTCACAACTCGGTGTAGCATACACAACAACTGTCTCTCACAACTCGGTCTAGCATAAACAACAAACGTCTCTCACAACTCGGTGTAGCATACACCACAACCGTCTCTCATAACTCGGTGTAGCATACACAACAACTGTCTCTCACAACTCGGTCTAGCATAAACAACAAATGTCTCTCACAACTCGGTGTAGCATACACAACAACCGTCTCTCACAACTCGGTCTAGCATAAACAACAAACGTCTCTCACAACTCGGTGTAGCATACACCACAACCGTCTCTCACAACTCGGTGTAGCATACACAACAACCGTCTCTCACAACTCGGTGTAGCATACACTCCAACCGTCTCTCACAACTCGGTGTAACATGTACTCAAATCTTGTCTCATAACTCGTTGTTAAATACAGATGATAGCATGGTACAGGTGATAGCATGGTACAGGTGATAGCATGGTACAGGTGATAGCATGGTACAGGTGATAGCATGGTACAGGTGATAGCATGGTACAGGTGATAACATGGTACAGGTGATAGCATGGCAACGATGATGACATGGTACAGGTAATAGCATGGTACAGGTGATAACATGGTACCGGTGATAGCATGGCAACGATGATGACATGGTACAGGTGATAGCATGGTACAGGTGATAACATGGTACAGGTGATAGCATGGCAACGACGATGACATGGTACAGGTGATAGCATGGTACATGTGATAGCATGGTACAGGTGATAGCATGGCACCGATGATGACATGGTACATGTGATAGCATGGTACATGTGATAGCATGGTACAGGTGATAGCATGGTACAGGTGATAGCATGGCACCGATGATGACATGGTACATGTGATAGCATGGTACAGGTGATATAATGGCACATATGATGACATGGCATAGGTGATAGCATGGTACAGGCGATAGCATGAAACAGATGATAACAGAAAACAGATGATATAATGACACTGTTGATATCCTGTGAGATGATAGCATTGTACAGCTGATATAATGAGACACACATTATGCTAGCATGTGACAGATGACGACGCCTGAGACAATGCTATCGATACCCGTATACTAGACGACGCCTGAGACAATGCTATCGATACGCGTATACTTGATGACGCCCGGGACAATGCTATCGATACCCGTATACTTGATGACGTATGAGACAATGCTATCGATACCCGTATACTTGATGACGCCCGGGACAGTGCTATCGATACCCGTATACTTGATGACACCCGGGAATATGCTATCGATACCCGTATACTTGATGACGCCTGGGACAATGATATCGATACCCGTATACTTGATGACGCCTGGGACAATGCAATCGATACCCGTATACTTGACGACGCCTGAGACAATGATATCGATACCCGTATACTTGAGGACGCCTGAGACAATGCTATCGATACCCGTATACCTGAAGACGCCTGAGACAATGCTATCGATACGCGTATACTTGATGACGCCCGGGACAATGCAATCGATACCCGTATACTTGATGACGTATGAGACAATGCTATCGACACCCGTATACTTGATGACGCCCGGGACAGTGCTATCGATACCCGTATACTTGATGACGCCCGGGACAATGCTATCGATACCCGTATACTTGATGACGCCCGGGACAATGCTATCAATACTCGTATACTTGATGACGCCCGGGACAATGCTATCGATACCCGTATACTTGATGACGCCCGGGAAAATGCTATCGATACCCGTATACTTGATGACGCCGTGGACAATGCTATCGATACCCGTATACATGATGACGCCTGGGACAATGCTATCGATACCCGTATACTTGACGACGCCGGGGACAATACTATCGATACCCGTATGCTTGACGATGCCTGAGACAATGCTATAGATACCCGTATACTTGACGACGTCTGAGACAATGCTATCGATACCCGTATACATGACGACGCCTGAGACAATGCTATCGCTACCCGTATACTTGACGACGCCCGGGACAATGCTATCGATACCCGTATACTTGACGACGCCTGGGACAATGCTATCGATACCCGTATACTTGACGACGCCCGGGACATACTATCGATACCCGTATACTTGACGACGCCTGAGACAATGCTAGCGATAGCCGTATACTTGATGACGCCTGGGACAATGCTATCGATACCCGTATACGTGATGACGCCTGGGACAATGGTATCGATACCCGTATACTTGACGACGCCCGAGACAATGCTATCGATACCCGTATACTTGATGACGCCCGGGACAGTGCTATCGATACCCGTATACTTGATGACACCCGGGAATATGCTATCGATACCCGTATACTTGATGACGCCTGGGACAATGATATCGATACCCGTATACTTGATGACGCCTGGGACAATGCAATCGATACCCGTATACTTGACGACGCCTGAGACAATGATATCGATACCCGTATACTTGAGGACGCCTGAGACAATGCTATCGATACCCGTATACCTGAAGACGCCTGAGACAATGCTATCGATACGCGTATACTTGATGACGCCCGGGACAATGCAATCGATACCCGTATACTTGATGACGTATGAGACAATGCTATCGACACCCGTATACTTGATGACGCCCGGGACAGTGCTATCGATACCCGTATACTTGATGACGCCCGGGACAATGCTATCGATACCCGTATACTTGATGACGCCCGGGACAATGCTATCGATACTCGTATACTTGATGACGCCCGGGACAATGCTATCGATACCCGTATACTTGATGACGCCCGGGAAAATGCTATCGATACCCGTATACTTGATGACGCCTGAGACAATGCTATCGATACCCGTATACATGATGACGCCTGGGACAATGCTATCGATACCCGTATACTTGACGACGCCGGGGACAATACTATCGATACCCGTATGCTTGACGACGCCTGAGACAATGCTATAGATACCCGTATACTTGACGACGTCTGAGACAATGCTATCGATACCCGTATACATGACGACGCCTGAGACAATGCTATCGATACCCGTATACTTGACGACGCCCGGGACAATGCTATCGATACCCGTATACTTGACGACGCCTGGGACAATGCTATCGATACCCGTATACTTGACGACGCCCGGGACATACTATCGATACCCGTATACTTGACGACGCCTGAGACAATGCTAGCGATAGCCGTATACTTGATGACGCCTGGGACAATGCTATCGATACCCGTATACTTGATGACGCCCGGGACAATGCTATCGATACCCGTATACTTGATGACGCCCGGGACAATGCTATCGATACCCGTATACTTGACGACGCCTGAGACAATGCTATAGATACCCGTATACTTGACGACGTCTGTGACAATGCTATTGATACCCGTATACATGACGACGCCTGAGACAATGCTATCGATACCCGTATACTTGACGACGCCCGGGACAATGCTATCGATACCCGTATACTTGACGACGCCTGGGACAATGCTATCGATACCCGTATACTTGACGACGCCCGGGACAATGCTATCGATACCCGTATACTTGACGACGCCTGAGACAATGCTAGCGATAGCCGTATACTTGATGACGCCTGGGACAATGCTATCGATACCTGTATACTTGAAGACGCCCGGGACAGTGCTATCGATACCCGTATACTTGATGACGCCTGTGACAATGCTATCGATATTTGATGACGCCTAGGACAATGCTAGCGATACTTGATGACGCCTGGGACAATGATATTGATACCCGTATACTTTATGAGGCCTGGGACAATGCTGTCGATACTTGATGACGCCTGGGACAATGCTAGCGATACTTGATGACGCCTGGGACAATGATATTGATACCCGTATACTTGATGACGTCTGGGGCAGTGCTATCGATACCCGTATGCTTGACGACGCCTGTGACAATGCTATCGATAACCGTATACTTGATGACGCCTGGGACAATGCAATCGATACCCGTATACTTGACGACGCCTGAGAAAATGCTATCGATACGCGTATACTTGATGACGCCCGGGACAATGCTATCGATACCCGTATACTTGATGACGTATGAGACAATGCTAACGACACCCGTATACTTGATGACGCCCGGGACAGTGCTATCGATACCCGTATAATTGATGACGCCCGGGACAATGCTATCGATACCCGTATACTTGATGACGCCTGGGACAATGCTATCGATACCCGTATACTTGATGAGGCCCGGGACAATGCTATCGATACCCGTATACTTGATGACGCCCGTGAAAATGCTATCGATACCCGTATACTTGATGACGCCTGGGACAATGCTATCGATACCCGTATACTTGACGACGCCGTGGACAATGCTATCGATACCAGTATACTTGATGACGCCTGGGACAATGCTATCGATACCCGTATACTTGACGACGCCGTTGACAATGCTATCGATACCCATATACTTGACGACGCCTGAGACAATGCTATAGATACCCGTATACTTGACGACGTCTGAGACAATGCTATCGATACCCGTATACATGACAAGGCCTGAGACAATGCTATCGATACCCGTATACTTGACGACGCCTGGGACAATGCTATCGATACCCGTATACATGACGACGTCTGGGACAATGCTATCGATACCCGTATACTTGACGACGCCCGGGACAATGCTATCGATACCCGTATACTTGACGACGCCTGAGACAATGCTAGCGATAGCCGTATACTTGATGACGCCTGGGACAATGCTATCGATACCCGTATACTTGACGACTCCCGGGACAGTGCTATCGATACCCGTATACTTGATGACGCCTGGGACAATGCTATTGATACTTCATGACGCCTAGGACAATGCTAGCGATACTTGATGACGCCTGGGACAATGATATTGATACCCGTATACTGGGGCAGTGCTATCGATACCCGTATGCTTGACGACGCCCGTGACAATGCTATCGATAGCCGTATACTTGATGACGCCTGGGACAATGCAATCGATACCCGTATACTTGATGACGCCTGGGACAATGCTATCGATACCCGTATACTTGATGACGTCTGGGACAATGCAATCGATACCCGTATACTTGACGACGCCTGAGACAATGCTATCGATACCCGTATACTTGACGAAGCCTGAGACAATGCTATCGATACCCGTATACTTGACGACGCCTGAGACAATGCTATCGATACCCGTATACTTGATGACTTATGAGACAATGCTATCGATACCCGTATACTTGATGACGCCCGGGACAGTGCTATGGATACCCGTATAGTTGATAACGCCCGGGACAATGCTATCGATACCCGTATACTTGATGACGCCCGGGACAATGCTATCGATACCCGTATACTTGATGACGCCTGGGACAATGCTATCGATACCCGTATACTTGATGACGCCCGGGACAATGCTATCGATACCCGTATACTTGATGACGCCCGGGAATATGCTATCGATACCCGTATACCTGATGACGCCTGGGACAATGCTATCGATACCCGTATACTTGATGACGCCTGGGACAATGAAATCGATACCCGTATACTTACGACGCCTGAGACAATGCTATCGATACCCGTATACTTGACGACGCCTGAGACAATGCTATCGATACCCGTATACTTGACGACGTCTGAGACAATGCTATCGATACCCGTATATTTGATGACGTAAGAGACAATGCTATCGATACCCGTATACTTGATGACGCACGGGACAGTGTTATCGATACCCGTATACTTGATGACGCCCGGGACAATGCTATCGATACCCGTATACTTGATGACGCCCGGGACAATGCTCTCGATACCCATATACTTGATGGGGCACGGGACAATGCTATCGATACCCGTATACTTGATGACACCTGGGACAATGCTATCGATACCCGTATACTTGACGACTCCGGGGACAATGCTATCGATACCCGTATACTTGATGACGCCTGGGACAATGCTATCGATACCCGTATACTTGACGACGCCGGGGACAATGCTATCGATACCCGTATACTTGACGACGCCTGAGACAATGCTATAGATACCCGTATACTTGACGACGTCTGAGACAATGCTATCGATACCCGTATACTTGATGACGTATGAGACAATGCTATCGATACCCGTATACTTGATGACGCACGGGACAGTGCTATCGATACCCGTATACTTGATGACGCCCGGGAAAATGCTATCGATACCCGTATACTTGATGATGCCAGGGACAATGCTATCGATACCCGTATACTTGATGACGCCTGGGACAATGCTCTCGATACCCATATACTTGATGAGGCACGGGACAATGCTATCGATACCCGTATACTTGATGACGCCTGGGACAATGCTATCGATACCCGTATACTTGATGACGCCTGGGACAATGCTATCGATAACCGTATACTTGATGACGCCTGGGACAATGCAATCGATACCCGTATACTTGACCACGCCTGAGACAATGCTATCGATACCCGTGTACTTGACGACGCCTGAGACAATGCTATCGATACGCGTATACTTGATGACGCCCGGGACAATGCTATCGATACCCGTATACTTGATGACGTATGAGACAATGCTATCGATACCCGTATACTTGATGACGCATGGGACAGTGCTATCGATACCCATATACTTGATGACGCCAGGGACAATGCTATCGATACCCGTATACTTGATGACGCCCGGGACAATGCTCTCGATACCCATATACTTGATGAGGCACGGGACAATGCTATCGATACCCGTATACTTGATGACGCCTGGGACAATGCTATCGATACCCGTATACTTGACGACGCCGGGGACAATGCTATCGATACCCGTATACTTGATGACGCCTGGGACAATGCTATCGATACCCGTATACTTGACGACGCCGGGGACAATGCTATCGATACCCGTATACTTGACGACGCCTGAGACAATGCTATAGATACCCGTATACTTGACGACGTTTGAGACAATGCTATCGATACCCGTATACTTGATGACGTATGAGACAATGCTATCGATACCCGTATACTTGACGACGCCGGGGACAATGCTATCGATACCCGTATACTTGACGACGCCGGGGACAATGCTATCGATACCCGTATACTTGACGACGCCTGAGACAATGCTATAGATACCCGTATACTTGATGACGCCCGGGACAGTGCTATCGATACCCGTATACTTGATGACGCCCGGGACAATGCTATCGATACCCATATACTTTATGACGCCCGGGACAATGCTATCGATACCCGTATACTTGATGACGCCCGGGAATATGCTATCGATACCCGTATACTTGATGACGCCTGGGACAATGCTATCGATACCCGTATACTTGACGACGCCGGGGACAATGCTATCGATACCCGTACACTTGATGACGCCTGGGACAATGCTACCGATAGCCGTATACTTGATGACGCCTGGGACAATGCAATCGATTCCCGTATACTTGATGACGCCTGGGACAATGCTATCGATACCCGTATACTTGATGACGCCTGGGACAATGCAATCGATACCCGTATATTTGACGACGCCTGAGACAATGCTATCGATATCCGTATACTTGAGGACGCCTGAGACAATGCTATCGATACCCTTATACTTGACGACGCCTGAGACAATGCTATCGATACGCGTATACTTGATGACGCCCGGGACAATGATATCGATACCCGTATACTTGATGACGAATGAGACAATGCTATCGATACCCGTATACTTAATGACGCCCGGGACAGTGCTATCGATACCAGTATACTTGATGACGCCCGGGACAATGCTATCGATACCCGTATTCTTGATGACGCCTGGGACAATGCTATCGATACCCATATACTTGATGAGGCACGGGACAATGCTATCGATACCAGTATACTTGATGACGCCTGGGACAATGCTATCGATACCCGTATACTTGACGACGCCTGGGACAATGCTATCGATACCCGTATACTTGATGATGCCCGGGACAATGCTATCGATACCCGTATACTTGATGACGCCTGAGACAATGCTAGCGATACCCGTATACTTGATGACGCCCGGGACAATGCTATCGATACCCCTATACTTGATGACGCCCGGGACAATGATATCGATACCTGTATACTTGATGACGCCCGGGTCAATGCAATCGATACCCGTATACTTGACCACGCCCGGGACAATGCTATCGATACCCGTATACTTGATGACGCCTGAGACAATGCTATCGATACCCGTATACTTGATGACGCCTGGGACAATGCTATCGATACTCGTATACTTGATGACGCCTGGGACAATGATATCGATACCCGTATACTTGATGACGAATGAGACAATGCTATCGATACCCGTATACTTAATGACGCCCGGGACAGTGCTATCGATACCAGTATACTTGATGACGCCCGGGACAATGCTATCGATACCCGTATACTTGATGACGCCCGGGACAAAGCTATGGATACCCGTATTCTTGATGACGCCTGGGACAATGCTATCGATACCCATATACTTGATGAGGCACGGGACAATGCTATCGATACCAGTATACTTGATGACGCCTGGGACAATGCTATCGATACCCGTATACTTGACGACGCCTGGGACAATGCTATCGATACCCGTATACTTGATGACGCCCGGGACAATGATATCGATACCCGTATACTTGATGACGCCCGGGACAATGCTATCGATATGCGTATACTTGATGACGCACGGGACAGTGCTATCGATACACGTATACTTGATGACGCCCGGGACAATGCTATCGATACCCGTATACTTGATGACGCCCGGGACAATGCTATCGATACGCGTATACTTGATGACGCCTGGGACAATGCTATCGATACCCGTATACTTGATGACGCCTGAGACAATGCTATCGATACCCGTATACTTGATGACGCCTGGGACAATGCTATCGATACCCGTATACTTGATGACGCCTGGGACAATGCTATCGATACCCGTATACTTGACGACGCCTGGGACAATGCTATCGATACCCGTATACTTGACGACGCCGGAGACAATGCTAGTGATAGCCGTATACTTGATGACGCCTGGCACAATGCTAGCGATACTTGATGACGCCTGGGACAATGATATTGATACCCGTATACTTTATAACGCCTGGGACAATGCTATCGATACTTGATGACGCCTGGGACAATGCTAGCGATACTTGATGACGTCTGGGACAATGATATTGATATCCGTATACTTGATGACGTCTGGGGCAGTGCTATCGATACCCTTATGCTTGACGACGCCCGTGACAATGCTATCGATAGCCGTATACTTGATGACGCCTGGGACAATGCAATCGATACCCGTATACTTGATGACGCCTGGGACAATGCTATCGATACCCGTATACTTGATGACGTCTGGGACAATGCAATCGATACCCGTATACTTGACGACGCCTGAGACAATGCTATCGATACCCGTATACTTGACGAAGCCTGAGACAATGCTATCGATACCCGTATACTTGACGACGCCTGAGACAATGCTATCGATACGCGTATACTTGATGACGCCCGGGACAATGCTATCGATACCCGTATACTTGATGACGCCCGGGACAATGCTATCGATACCCGTATACTTGATGACGCCCGGGAATATGCTATCGATACCGGTATACTTGATGACGCCTGGGACAATGCTATCGATACCCGTATACTTGACGACGCCGGGGACAATGCTATCGATACCCGTACACTTGATGACGCCTGGGACAATGCTATCGATACCCGTATACTTGATGACGACTGTGACAATGGTATCGATACCCGTATACTTGACGACGCCCGAGACAATGCTATCGATAGCCGTATACTTGATGACGCCTGGGACAATGCAATCGATACCCGTATACTTGATGACGCCTGGGACAATGTTATCGATACCCGTATACTTGATGACGCCTGGGACAATGCAATCGATACCCGTATACTTGACCACGCCTGAGACAATGCTATCGATACCCGTATACTTGACGAAGCCTGAGACAATGCTATCGATACCCGTATACTTGATGACGCCCGTGACAATGCTATCGATACCCGTATACTTGATGACGCCTGGGACAATGCTCTCGATACCCATATACTTGATGAGGCACGGGACAATGCTATCGATACCCCTATACTTGATGACGCCTGGGACAATGCTATCGATACCCGTATACTTGACGACGCCGGGGACAATGCTATCGATACCCGTATACTTGATGACGCCTGGGACAATGCTATCGATACCCGTATACTTGACAACGCCGGGGACAATGCTATCGATACCCGTATACTTGACGACGCCTGAGACAATGCTATAGATACCCGTATACTTGACGACGTCTGAGACAATGCTATCGATACCCGTATACTTGATGACGCCCGTGACAATGCTATCGATACCCGTATACTTGATGACGCCTGGGACAATGCTCTCGATACCCATATACTTGATGAGGCACGGGACAATGCTATCGATACCCCTATACTTGATGACGCCTGGGACAATGCTATCGATACCCGTATACTTGACGACGCCGGGGACAATGCTATCGATACCCGTATACTTGATGACGCCTGGGACAATGCTATCGATACCCGTATACTTGACGACGCCGGGGACAATGCTATCGATACCCGTATACTTGACGACGCCTGAGACAATGCTATAGATACCCGTATACTTGACGACGTCTGAGACAATGCTATCGATACCCGTATACTTGATGACGTATGAGACAATGCTATCGATACCCGTATACTTGATGACGCACGGGACAGTGCTATCGATACCCGTATACTTGATGAGGCCGGGACAATGCTATCGATACCCGTATACTTGATGACGCCCGGGACAATGCTATCTATACCCGTATACTTGATGACGCCTGGGACAATGCTCTCGATACCCATATACTTGATGAGGCACGGGACAATGCTATCGATACCCGTATACTTGATGACGCCTGGGACAATGCTATCGATACCCGTATACTTGATGACGCCTGGGACAATGCTATCGATACCCGTATACTTGATGACGCCTGGGACAATGCAATCGATACCCGTATACTTGACGACGCCTGAGACAATGCTATCGATACCCGTATACTTGACGAAGCCTGAGACAATGCTATCGATACCCGTATACTTGACGACGCCTGAGACAATGCTATCGATACGCGTATACTTGATGACGCCCGGGACAATGCTATCGATACCCGTATACTTGATGACGCCCGGGACAATGCTATCGATACCCGTATACTTGATGACGCCCGGGAATATGCTATCGATACCGGTATACTTGATGACGCCTGGGACAATGCTATCGTATACTTGATGACGCCGGGGACAATGCTATCGATACCCGTACACTTGATGACGCCCGGGACAATGCTATCGATACCCGTATACTTGATGACGCCCGGGACAATGCTATCGATACCCGTATACTTGATGACGCCTGGGACAATGCTATCGATACCCGTATACTTGATGACGCCTGGGACAATGCTATCGATACCCGTATACTTGACGACGCCTGAGACAATGCTATCGATACCCGTATACTTGATGACGCCTGGGACAATGCTATCGATACCCGTATACTTGATGACGCCCGGGACAATGCTATCGATACCCGTATACTTGATGACGCCTGGGACAATGCTATCGATACCCGTATACTTGATGACGCCCGGGACAATGCTATCGATACCCGTATACTTGATGACGCCTGGGACAATGCTATCGATACCCGTATACTTGATGACGCCGGGACAATGCTATCGATACCCGTATACTTGATGACGCCCGGGACAATGCTATCGATACCCGTATACTTGATGACGCCTGGGACAATGCTATCGATACCCGTATACTTGACGACGCCGGGGACAATGCTATCGATACCCGTATACTTGATGACGCCTGGGACAATGCTATCGATAGCCGTATACTTGATGACGCCTGGGACAATGCAATCGATACCCGTATACTTGATGACGCCTGGGACAATGTTATCGATACCCGTATACTTGATGACGCCTGGGACAATGCAATCGATACCCGTATACTTGACCACGCCTGAGACAATGCTATCGATACCCGTATACTTGACGAAGCCTGAGACAATGCTATCGATACCCGTATACTTGATGACGCCCGTGACAATGCTATCGATACCCGTATACTTGATGACGCCTGGGACAATGCTCTCGATACCCATATACTTGATGAGGCACGGGACAATGCTATCGATACCCCTATACTTGATGACGCCTGGGACAATGCTATCGATACCCGTATACTTGACGACGCCGGGGACAATGCTATCGATACCCGTATACTTGATGACGCCTGGGACAATGCTATCGATACCCGTATACTTGACGACGCCGGGGACAATGCTATCGATACCCGTATACTTGACGACGCCTGAGACAATGCTATCGATACCCGTATACTTGATGACGTATGAGACAATGCTATCGATACCCGTATACTTGATGACGCACGGGAGAGTGCTATCGATACCCGTATACTTGATGAGGCCGGGACAATGCTATCGATACCCGTATACTTGATGACGCCCGGGACAATGCTATCTATACCCGTATACTTGATGACGCCTGGGACAATGCTCTCGATACCCATATACTTGATGAGGCACGGGACAATGCTATCGATACCCGTATACTTGATGACGCCTGGGACAATGCTATCGATACCCGTATACTTGATGACGCCTGGGACAATGCTATCGATACCCGTATACTTGATGACGCCTGGGACAATGCAATCGATACCCGTATACTTGACGACGCCTGAGACAATGCTATCGATACCCGTATACTTGACGACGCATGAGACAATGCTATCGATACCAGTATACTTGATGACGTATGAGACAATGCTATCGATACCCGTATACTTGATGACGCCCGGGACAGTGCTATCGATACCCGTATACTTGATGACGCCCGGGACAATGCTATCGATACCCATAAACTTTATGACGCCCGGGACAATGCTATCGATACCCGTATACTTGATGACGCCTGGGACAATGCTATCGATACCAGTATACTTGATGACGCCCGGGACAATGCTATCGATACCCGTATACTTGATGACGCCCGGGAATATGCTATCGATACCCGTATACTTGATGACGCCTGGGACAATGCTATCGATACCCGTATACTTGACGACGCCGGGGACAATGCTATCGATACCCGTACACTTGATGATGCCTGGGACAATGCTATCGATAGCCGTATACTTGATGACGCCTGGGACAATGCAATCGATTCCCGTATACTTGACGACGCCTGAGACAATGCTATAGATACCCGTATACTTGACGACGTCTGAGACAATGCTATCGATACCCGTATACTTGATGACGTATGAGACAATGCTATCTATACCCGTATACTTGATGACGCACGGGAGAGTGCTATCGATACCCGTATACTTGATGAGGCCGGGACAATGCTATCGATACCCGTATACTTGATGACGCCCGGGACAATGCTATCTATACCCGTATACTTGATGACGCCTGGGACAATGCTCTAGATACCCATATACTTGATGAGGCACGGGACAATGCTATCGATACCCGTATACTTGATGACGCCTGGGACAATGCTATCGATACCCGTATACTTGATGACGCCTGGGACAATGCTATCGATACCCGTATACTTGATGACGCCTGGGACAATGCAATCGATACCCGTATACTTGACGACGCCTGAGACAATGCTATCGATACCCGTATACTTGACGACGCATGAGACAATGCTATCGATACCAGTATACTTGATGACGTATGAGACAATGCTATCGATACCCGTATACTTGATGACGCCCGGGACAGTGCTATCGATACCCGTATAATTGATGACGCCCGGGACAATGCTATCGATACCCATAAACTTTATGACGCCCGGGACAATGCTATCGATACCCGTATACTTGATGACGCCTGGGACAATGCTATCGATACCAGTATACTTGATGACGCCCGGGACAATGCTATCGATACCCGTATACTTGATGACGCCCGGGAATATGCTATCGATACCCGTATACTTGATGACGCCTGGGACAATGCTATCGATACCCGTATACTTGACGACGCCGGGGACAATGCTATCGATACCCGTACACTTGATGATGCCTGGGACAATGCTATCGATAGCCGTATACTTGATGACGCCTGGGACAATGCAATCGATTCCCGTATACTTGATGACGCCTGAGACAATGCTATCGATACACGTATACTTGAGGACGCCTGAGACAATGCTATCGATACCCTTATACTTGATGACGAATGAGACAATGCTATCGATACCCGTATACTTGATGACGCCCGGGACAGTGCTATCGATACCCGTATACTTGATGACGCCTGGGACAATGCTATCGATACCCGTATACTTGACGACGCCGGGGACAATGCTATCGATACCCGTATGCTTGATGACGCCAGGGACAATGCTATCGATACCCGTATACTTGACGACGCCGGGGACAATGCTATCGATACCCGTATACTTGACGACGCCCGGGACAATGCTATCGATACCCGTATACTTGACGACGCCTGGGACAATGCTATCGATACCCGTATACTTGACGACGCCTGGGACAATGCTATCGATACCCGTATACTTGACGACGTCTTGGACAATGCTATCGATACCCGTTTACTTGACGACGCCCGGGACAATGCTATCGACCCCCGTATACTTGACGACGCCTGGGACAATGCTATCGATACCCGTATACTTGATGACGCCTGGGACAGTGCTATCGATACCCGTATACTTGATGACGCCTGGGACAATGCTATCGATACACGTATACTTGATTACGCCTGGGACAATGCTATCGATACCCGTATACTTGATGACGCCCGGGACAATGCTATCGATACCCGTATAATTGATGACACCCGGGACAATGCTATCGATACCCGTATATTTGATGACGCCCGGGACAATGCTATCGATACCCGTATACTTGACGACGCCCGGTCCAATGCTAGCGATACCCGTATACTTGATGACGCCCGGGACAATGCTACCGATATCCGTATACTTGACGACGCCCGGGACAATGCTATCGATACCCGTTTACTTGAATACGCCCGGGACAATGCTAGCGATACCCGTATACTTGATGAATCCCGTACAATGCTATCGATACCCGTATACTTGATGACGCCCGGGACAATGACAGCGATACCCGTATACATGATGACGTCCGGGACAATGCTATCGATACCCGTATACTTAATGACGTCTGGGACAATGCTATCGATACCCGTATACTTGATGACGTCTGAGACATTGCTATCGATACCCGTATACTTGACGACGCCTGAGACAATGCTATCGATACCCGTATACTTGACGACGCCTGGGACATTGCTATCGATATCCGTATACTTGACGACGCCCGGGACAATGCTATCGATACCCGTATACTTGATGACACCCGGGACAATGCTATCGATACCCGTATACTTGACGACGCCGGGAAAATGCTAGCGATACACGTATACTTTATGACGTCTGGGACAATGCTATCGATACCCGTATACTTGATGACGCCCGGGACAATGCTATCGATACCCGTATACTTGATGACGCCTGGGACAATGCTATCGATACCCGTATACTTGAAGACGCCCGGGACAATGCTACGATACCCGTATACTTGATGAATCCCGACAATGCTATCGATACCCGTATACTTGATGACGCCTGGGACAATGCTATCGATACCCGTATACATGATGACGTCCGGGACAATGCTATCGATACCCGTATACTTAATGACGTCTGGGACAATGCTATCGATACCCGTATACTTGATGACGTCTGAGACATTGCTATCGATACCCGTATACTTGACGACGCCTGAGACAATGCTATCGATACCCGTATACTTGACGACGCCTGGGACAATGCTATCGATACCCGTATACTTGACGACGCCCGGGACAATGCTATCGATACCCGTATACTTGATGACACCCGGGACAATGCTATCGATACCCGTATACTTGACGACGCCGGGAAAATGCTAGCGATACACGTATACTTTATGACGTCTGGGACAATGCTATCGATACCCGTATACTTGATGACGCCCGGGACAATGCTATCGATACCCGTATACTTGATGACGCCTGAGACAATGCTATCGATACCCGTATACTTGATGACGCCCGGGACAATGCTATCGATACGCGTATACTTGATGACGCCTGGGACAATGCTATCGATACCCGTATACTTGATGACGCCTGGGACAATGCTATCGATACCCGTATACTTGACGACGCCTGAGACAATGCTAGCGATACCCGTATACTTGATGACGCCTGAGACAATGCTATCGATACCCGTATACTTGACGACGCCTGGGACAATGCTATCGATACTCGTATACTTGACGACGCCTGAGACAATGCTAGCGATAGCCGTATACTTGATGACGCCTGGGACAATGCTATCGATACCCGTATACTTGACGACGCCCGCGACAGTGCTATCGATACCCGTATGCCTGATGACGCCTGGGACAATGCTATCGATCCTTGATGACGCCTAGGACAATGCTAGCGATACTTGATGACGCATGGGACAATGATATTGATACCCGTATACTTTATGACGCCTGGGACAATGCTATCGATACTTGATGACGCCTGGGACAATGCTAGCGATACTTGATGACGCCTGGGACAATGATATTGATACCCGTATACTTGATGACGTCTGGGGCAGTGCTATTGATTCCCGTATGTTTGACGCCACCCGTGACAATGCTATCGATAGCCGTATACTTGATGACGCCTGGGACAATGCTATCGATACCCGTATACTTGACGACGCCCGGGACAGTGCTATCGATCCCCGTATACATTATGACGCCTGCGAAAATGCTATCGATACTTGATGACGCCTGGGACAATGCTAGCGATACCTGATGACGCCTGGGACAATGATATTGATACCCGTATACATGATGACGTCTGGGGCAGTGCTATCGATACCCGTATGATTGACGACGCCCGTGACAATGCTATCGATACACGTATACTTGACGACGCCTTAGACAATGCTATCGATACCCGTATACTTGACTACGCCTGAGACAATGCTATCGATACGCGTATACTTGATGACGCCCGGGACAATGCTATCGATACCCATATACTTGATGACGTATGAGACAATGCTATCGATACCCGTATACTTGATGACCCCCGGGACAGTGCTGTCGATACCCGTATACTTGATGACGCCCGGGACAATGCTATCGATACCCGTATACTTGATGACGCCCGGGACAATGCTATCGATACCCGTATACTTGATGACGCCTGGGACAATGCTATCGATACCCGTATACTTGATGACGCCCGGGACAATGATAGCGATACCCGTATACACGATGACGCCCGGGACAATGCTATCGATACCCGTATACTTAATGACGTCTGGGACAATGCTATCGATACCCGTATACTTGATGACGTCAGAGACAATGCTATCGATACCCGTATACTTGATGACGCCCGGGACAATGCTATCGATACCCGTATACTTGATGACGCCTGAGACAATGCTAGCGATACACGTATACTTGATGACGCCCGGGACAATACTATCGATACCCGTATACTTGATGACGCACGGGACAATGCTATCGATACCCGTATACTTGATGACGCCCGGGAAAATGCAATCGATACGCGTATACTTGACGACGCCCTGGAAAATGCTATCGATACCCGTATACTTGACGACGCCTGAGACAATGCTATTGATACCCGTATACTTGATGACGCCCGGGACAATGCTATTGATACCCGTATACTTGACGACGCCTGAGACAATGCTATCGATACCCGTATACTTGAGGACCCCTGGGACAATGCTATCGATACCCGTATACTTGACGACGCCTGGGACAATGTTATCGATATCCGTATACTTGACGACACCTGGGACAGTGCTATTGATACCCGTATACTTGATGACGCCTGGGACAATGCTATCGATACCCGTATACTTGTCGACGCCCGGTACAATGCTATCGATACCCGTATACTTGATGACACCCGGGACAATGCTATCGACACCTGTATACTTGACGACGCCCGGGACAATGCTAGCGATACCCGTATACTTGATGACGTCTGGGACAATGCTATCGATACCCGTATACTTGAAGACGTCCAGGACAATGCTATCGATACCCGTATACTTGATGACGCCCGGGACAATGCTATCGATACCCGTATACTTGATGACGCCCGGGACAATGCTATCGATATGCGTATACTTGATGATGCACGGGACAGTGCTATCAATACCCGTATACTTGATGACGCCCGGGACAATGTTATCGATACCCGTATACTTGATGACGCCTGAGACAATGCTGTCGATACCCGTATACTTGATGACGCCTTGGACAATGCTATCGATACGCGTATACTTGATGACGCCTGGGACAATGCTATCGATACCCGTATACTTGATGACGCCTGGGACAATGCTATCGATACCCGTATACTTGACGACGCCTGAGACAATGCTATCGATACCCGTATACTTGACGACGCCTGGGACAATGCTATCGATACCCGTATACTTGACTACGCCCTGGACAATGCTATCGATACCCGTATACTTCATGACACCAGGGACAATGCTATCGATACCCGTATACTTGACGACGCCCGGGACAATGCTAGCAATACCCGTATACTTGATGACGTCTGGGACAATGTTATCGATACTCGTATACTTGATGACGTCCGGGACAATGCTATCGATACCTGTATACTTGATGACGCCCGGGACAATGCTATCGATACCCGTATACTTGATGACGCCCGGGACAATGCTATCGATATGCGTATACTTGAATACACACGGGACAGTGCTATCAATACCCGTATACTTGATGACGCCTGAGACAATGCTATCGATACCCGTATACTTGATGACGCCCGGGACAATGCTATCGATACGCGTATACTTGATGACGCCTGGGACAATGCTATCGATACCCGTATACTTGATGACGCCTGGGACAATGCTATCGATACCCGTATACTTGACGACGCCTGAGACAATGCTAGCGATACCCGTATACTTGATGACGCCTGAGACAATGCTATCGATACCCGTATACTTGATGACGCCTGGGACAATGCTATCGATACTCGTATACTTGACGACGCCTGAGACAATGCTAGCGATAGCCGTATACTTGATGACGCCTGGGACAATGCTATCGATACCCGTATACTTGACGACGCCCGGGACAGTGCTATCGATACCCGTATACCTGATGACGCCTGGGACAAAGCTATCGATACTTGGTGACGCCTAGGACAATGCTAGCGATACTTGATGACGCCTGGGACAATGATATTGATACCCGTATACTTTATGACGCCTGGGACAATGTTATCGATACTTGATGACGCCTGGGACAATGCTAGCGATACTTGATGACGCCTGGGACAATGCTAGCGATACTTGATGACGCCTGGGACAATGCTAGCGATACTTGATGACGCCTGGGACAATGATATTGATACCCGTATACTTGATGACGTCTGGGGCAGTGCTGTAGATACCCGTATGCTTGACGACGCCCGTGACAATGCTATCGATAGCCGTATACTTGATGACGCCTGGGACAATGCTATCGATACCCGTATACTTGACGACGCCCGGGACAGTGCTATCGATCCCCGTATACATTATGACGCCTGCGACAATGCTATCGATACTTGATGACGCCTGGGACAATGCTAGCGATACTTGATGACGCCTGGGACAATGCTATCGATACCCGTATACTTGATGGCGCCTGGGACAACGCAATCGATACCCGTATACTGACGACGCCTGAGACAATGCTATCGATACCCGTATACTTGACGACGCCTGAGACAATGCTATCGATACCCGTATACTTGACGACGCCTGAGACAATGCTATCGTTACGCGTATACTTGATGACGCCCGGGACAATGCTATCGATACCCATATACTTGATGACGTATGAGACAATGCTATCGATACTCGTTTACTTGATGACCCCCAGGACAGTGCTATCGATACCCGTATACTTGACTACGCCTGGGACAATGCTATCGATACTCGTATACTTGACGACGCCTGAGACAATGCTATCGATACCCGTATACTTGATGACGCCCGGGACAATGCTATCGATATCCGTATACTTGATGACGCCCGGGAATATGCTATCGATACCCGTATACTTAATGACGCCCGGGACAATGCTATCGATACCCGTATACTTGACGACGCCTGGGACAATGCTATCGATAGCCGTATACTTGATGACGCCTGGGACAATGCTATCGATACCAGTACACTTGATGACGCCTGAGACAATGCTATCGATACCTGTATATTTGATGACGTCGGGGACAATGCTAGTGATACCCGTACACTTGATGACGCCTTGGACAATGCTAGCGATACCCGTATACTTGATGACGTCGGGGACAATACTATCGATACCCGTATACTTGATGACGTCGGGGACGACGAGAGAGATGATGCGAACTGATACTCCCTACGACAATATGTTATCAGTATCAAATAACGAGCTATGCATGTGTCGACAAACATAACAAACACTCGTAGTGTGTGCTCTCTCAAACCCATACATGCACTTTGTAATCGAATGTTTCTATGGTACGGTGGTCGCCAGATCTGACACGTGGGTTTCCTCCGGGTACTCCGGTTTCCTCCCACACGAATTACCACAGTTACGCTTTCATCCGCGCCAACGAGAGTGATTAGTATAAGTTGTTAAAACTTCCTTAGCTAGTGTTGTAAAATAAATAACGTTTAAAAAAAATATGTTTCTATCGGAATAACATTGGTTTGCATTCATTGCTTCGTGCTATATGGTCCTTACACATAATTAGTATAAAACAGCGTTCAATACATGGAAATATATGCTTGAAATGCATGCACTTAACAAACGGTTATATTCAATCTCAGATCGTGTTACTGATGAAGATATAGCAGAACTCGTTACCAGTGTTTGTTTGCTGGTTGGCGGTTTACACTACGTGTGTGGAGCAGTGTTTGTTTGCTGGTTGGCTGTTTACACTACGTGTGTGGAGCAGTGTTTGTTTGCTGGTTGGCTGTTTACACTACGTGTGTGGAGCAGTGTTTGTTTGCTGGTTGGCGGTTTACACTACGTGTGTGGAGCAGTATTTGTTTGCTGGTTGGCGGTTTACACTACGTGTGTGGAGCAGTATTTGTTTGCTGGTTGGCGGTTTACACTACGTGTGTGGATTACACTACGTGTGTGGAGCAGTATTTGTTTGCTGGTTGGCGGTTTACACTACGTGTGTGGAGCAGTGTTTGTTTGCTGGTTGGCTGTTTACACTACGTGTGTGGAGCAGTGTTTGTTTGCTGGTTGGCGGTTTACACTACGTGTGTGGAGCAGTGTTTGTTTGCTGGTTGGCGGTTTACACTACGTGTGTGGAGCAGTATTTGTTTGCTGGTTGGCGGTTTACACTACGTGTGTGGAGCAGTGTTTGTTTGCTGGTTGGCGGTTTACACTACGTGTGTGGAGCAGTGTTTGTTTGCTGGTTGGCGGTTTACACTACGTGTGTGGAGCAGTGTTTGTTTGCTGGTTGGCGGTTTACACTACGTGTGTGGAGCAGTGTTTGTTTGCTGGTTGGCGGTTTACACTACGTGTGTGGAGCAGTGTTTGTTTGCTGGTTGGCGGTTTACACTACGTGTGTGGAGCAGTGTTTGTTTGCTGGTTGGCGGTTTAAACTACGTGTGTGGAGCAGTTTTGTTTGCTGGTTGGCGGTTTACACTACGTGTGGAGCAGTGTTTGTTGCTGTTTGGCGGTTTACACTACGTGTGTGGAGCAGTCTTGGCGGTTTACACTACGTGTGGGAGCAGGTTTGTTTGCTGGTTGGCGGTTTACACTACGTGTGTGGAGCTGTATTGTTTGCTGGTTGGCGGTTTACACTACGTGTGTGGAGCAGTGTTTGTTTGCTGTTTGGCGGTTTACACTACGTGTGTGGAGCAGTGTTTGTTTGCTGGTTGGCGGTTTACACTACGTGTGTGGAGCAGTGTTTGTTTGCTGGTTGGCGGTTTACACTACGTGTGTGGAGCTGTATTTGTTTGCTGGTTGGCGGTTTACACTACGTGTGTGGAGCTGTATTTGTTTGCTGGTTGGCGGTTTACACTACGTGTGTGGAGCAGTGTTTGGTTGCTGGTTGGCGGTTTACACTACGTGTGTGGAGCAGTGTTTGTTTGCTGATTGGCGGTTTACACTACGTGTGTGGAGCAGTATTTGTTTGCTGGTTGGCGGTTTACACTACGTGTGTGGAACAGTGTTTGTAATCCTTGTTATTTAGAGCCTCCCTCCATTGATAGCTTATGTTTATCAGAGTTGATTGATATGCTGTTCAGCAATCATGGCAATGTGATTCTTACATTTAGTAAGTTCTCTTCATTGTCATGAATAAATAAAGTAAATACATAAATAAATAGAACTTGCTTGTGAATGAATTTAATACCATTTCCATTTCCGGGCGTCTATTTAACAAATGCACACACGCAAAGTTATAGTTTATTATTTAAATGATGCCTCACTAATGTTTATTATTATTGTTCAATAACATATAGAACGTCTAGCTACTGTAGTTCATAATTCAAATTAATGGACGTATGCGGGCTCACCAACGTGTGAGGTGGCGTACCATCTATGTCGGCTCACCAACGGGTGACGTGGCGTACCACCTATGTCAGCTCACCAATGTGTGAGGTGGAGCACCATCTATGTCGGCTCACCAACGGGTGAGGTTGCGTACCATCTATGTCGGCTCACCAACGGGTGAGGTTGCGTACCATCTATGTCGGCTCACCAACGGGTGACGTGGCGTACCACCTATGTCGGCTCACCAACGGGTGACGTGGCGTACCACCTGTGTCGGCTCACCAACGGGTGACGTGGCGTACCATCTATGTCGGCTCACCAACGGGTGATGTGGCGTACCACCTATGTCGACTCACCAACGTGTGAGGTGGCATACCATCTATGTCGGCTCACCAACGGGTGAGGTGGCATACCATCTATGTCGGCTCACCAACGTGTGAGGTGGCGTACCACCTATGTCGGCTCACCTACGTGTGACGTGGCCTACCACCTATGTCAGCTCACCAACGTGTGAGGTGGCGTACCACCTATGTCGGCTCCCCAACGTGTGAGGTGGCGTACCACATATGTTGGCTCACCAACGTGTGAGATGGCGTACCACCTATGTCGGCTCACCAACGGGTGACGTGGCGTACCATCTATGTCGGCTCACCAACGGGTGACGTGGCGCACCATCTATGTCGGCTCACCAACGTGTAAGGTGGCGTACCACCTATGTCGGCTCACCAACGGGTGACGTGGCGCACCATCTATGTCGGCTCACCAATGGGTGAGGTGGCGTACCATCTATGTCGGCTCACCAACGGGTGAGGTGGCGTACCATCTATGTCGGCTCACCAACGGATGAGGTGGCGTACCATCTATGTCGGCTCACCAATGTGTGAGGTGGCGTACCACCTATGTCGGCTCACCAACGGGTGACGTGGCGTACCATCTATGTCGGCTCACCAACGTGTGAAGTGGCGTACCATCTATGTCGGCTCACCAATGGGTGAAGTGGCGTACCATCTATGTCGGCTCACAAAGGGGTAATGGGGTGTACCCTCTTTGTTGGCTTACCAAAGTGTCACGAGTGTCTCTCAGTGGGCTCACCAATGTGTTAAGGGACATGCCCTCTATGTGGGTTCACCAATGGGACAAGGGGCATACCCTCTATGTGGGTTAACCAATGGGGCAAGGGGCATACCCTCTATGTGGGTTCACCAATGGGGCAAGGGGCATACCCTCTATGTGGGTTCACCAATGGGGCAAGGGGCATACCCTCTATGTGGGTTCACCAATGGGGCAAGAGACATGCCCTCTATGTGGGTTCACCAATGGGGCAAGGGGCATACCCTCTATGTGGGTTCACCAATGGGGCAAGAGACATGCCCTCTATGTGGGTTCACCAATGGGGCAAGGGGCATACCCTCTATGTGGGTTCACCAATGGGGCAAGGGACATGCCCTCTATGTGGGTTCACCAATGGAGCAAGGGGCATACCCTCTATGTGGGTTCACCAATTGGGCAAGGGACATACCCTCTATGTGGGTTCACCAATGGGCAAGGGGCATACCCTTTATGTGGGTTCACCAATGGGGCAAGGGGGTCTTCCGAACGATATCGATATAGATTAGACTTGACCATTTTTTGTTGCATATACTTATAGGAGAGATATTCATGACATGACTTCAAAGCTGAAGTGTTACAATTGACCTTGTTTTCATAAGCAGTCGACCAAGCAATGTGTGTGAGGAGCCCTGCTTAAGAACACTACATACATGCCCTGACAGAGTCCGACTCTCTACCATATAATCATATGACACATGAGTATGTGTTCTTGTGTATACTTTCCACTGGATGACTGTGGAAGTCATGATAGCACACTGATAGTGCATTCGCAATAGGTACGAAAGTCTGTCACCGTTTGAACCGTTACGAATGTGTACGGCAATGAATTTAAATTCCATATTGTCTCTTCTCTCTCCCTCGTGGTGATAGATTCCATCAGGAATGAGGTCTTGAGAGTGATTAATATCAGTTGTAAGAATTTGTTTCGCAATCGAGCTAAAAAATTGATTAAAATAAAATATAATGAATTAGTTTTCTCAGTTAAAAAAAATGCTAGTTTCCACTTTTTACTTTCTGACAATCATAAACAGTTAATTAATGCTAATGAATTTGTTTTGTCTGTAGTTTTTAATTTTGATAGCAAGGTTTACCATAATCTAACTTGAACATTATACTGGCACTATTTCTTATTACGGACGTTCACACATAAGCGGTGGAATGATCTCCCGATAGGGGGCAGCAGTTATTACGGACGTTCACACGAGCATAAGCGATGGAATGATCTCCCGAAAGGGGCAGCAATTAAAATGAATTAAATTTGATAGCAAATATAGCCAAAATCATTGGAAATCATATAAGAACTAGAATATGTGTGTATGTTAGTGTAAGATAGGCTAACGCCACAAACGTCGGTGATCACGAGATGAAATAGAACCTTACACTATCAAACACAAGCATCCACTATATCTTATAAAACGGTACGTGTCTTGTGAAAATATGGCGAATCTCACCAAATTGCCGTATAGAATGAACACTAGTTACTGATTCTCACATGACAGACGGATAACACGCTGGATTGGCAATCCAGGGAGTCTTTCAGATGGGACGTTAAACCGAGGTGTCGTGTCGGTGCTTTACACTGTGCACGTAACAGAACCAGAGGAGACTCTGGAATTGGTATCTGTCTGTATCATTGCGCTATCCTCCAACATCTAAAATGAATAATCTCTTCAGGAGGAGGCGCTCATATAGGCAAACGGTTCTCATATGAAATTAATCGTGAAGCCTAACCACGTATACAGTAAAACACTTTATGTTGCTGTAAATGGTATTGGCCAGTTAATATGTAGCTAAAATGCATTACTATGTATAATTATGAGACCCATCAAAAATATCTAAATGTTGTTCACCTGAGACGTATTTATAGAAAGTTGACATGTATTCTCGAATGTCTCCCATTTATACATATGCAGGAGGTGACGTAATACAAGCGAATGATAATCACTTTATATACATAATGTGTATACAATACTGTGTACATACTATGTTCCGTGCGATCAACCCACCTTTTTCAAGGTATCATCAAATTTTGTTCAGCAATATATTTAAGAATCCAACCAAAATACCTATATTTATATATTCAACTGCACTTGTTTGATCTTACGACTGCTATTCCTAGACATCACACAACTGTCTGTGAACAATGCTGTCATTTAACTGAGCGTCTTATTATGTAAGTGGACATACTACGAAGTACATTAGCTTTCCCTTGCATAACTCAAACCTCTTTAGCGTGCCAGACACAATGTTCCATCTGATAATGCTACGTCACATTAGGAGCAGACACTATTAGTTTAGTAGATAAGCACCACTGAATGCAATATTAGGATGCATATTTTCCAAATCGACCGGAAGACAATCACGGGAGGCTCTTTGATCCCATTTGTGGAGCACCAAAAATGGACGATCAACAGAAATTTAAAATAAACACAACACTTTTCAATTTAATTACCTTTTACTACTTCACTTGTGTGGCGTCCGTGGTCCAATAGTAGAGCGTCGGATTTGGAATCGAACGGTCCGGGTTCGGGTCAGGCCACGTATGTAGTGTAGCAAGGCACCTCACACACATTGCTTAGTACTGGTTAACCGCTATGGTCGGCTAAGCATGCCCAGGAAACATGTCTAGGTCCCCGCAAGGGGTTTGACATTAATGGAACATACATACATACATACACATGGTAATTACTTTACATAGCAACATAATGGTATATTGGTGAAAATGAGGCTCTGAAAGTGTAATTTTTCCTGTTTTAGAGAATTATAAATTACACGGATTTTCTTTTTGTTCACAGTGAGGGAAAACTAAATAAAGTAAGTTATGTTTATGTAATAGTATAAGTGTTTGAAACGTTTGTGTGTATACATGTATTTGTGTGTCATATGAGGCCATGCTAACAGTCATTGTAATATTCGATTATTTTGTCAGTACAACAAGCCTACATCTCCCATCTAACCAACCATAGTCAGTACAACAAGTCAACCTCTCCCATCTAACCACCCATAGTCAGTGCAACAAGCCAACATCTCCCATCTAACCCACCATAGTCAGTGCAACAAGCCAACATCTCCCATCTAACAAACCATAGTCAGTACAACACGCCAACATCTCCCATCTAACCAACCATAGTCAGTACAACAAGCCAACATCTCCCATCTAACCAACCATAGTCAGTACAACAAGCCAACATCTCCCATCTAACCAACCATAGTCAGTACAACAAGCCAACATCTCCCCCATCTAACCAACCATAGTCAGTACAACAAGTCAACATCTCCCATCTAACCACCCATAGTCAGTGCAACAAGTCAACCTCTCCCATCTAACCAACCATAGTCAGTACAACAAACCAACCTCTCCCATCTAACCAACCATAGTCAGTACAACAAGCCAACCTCTCCCATCTAACCAACCATAGTCAGTACAACAAGCCAACATCTCCCCCATCTAACCAACCATAGTCAGTACAACAAGCCAACATCTCCCCCATCTAACCAACCATAGTCAGTACAACAAGCCAACATCTCCCCCATCTAACCAACCATAGTCAGTACAACAAGCCAACCTCTCCCATCTAACCAACCATAGTCAGTACAACAAGCCAACCTCTCCCATCTAACCACCCATAGTCAGTGCAACAAGTCAACATCTCCCATCTAACCACCCATAGTCAGTGCAACAAGTCAATCTCTCCCATCTAACCACCCATAGTCAGTGCAACAAGCCAACATCTCCCATCTTACCAACCATAGTCAGTGAAGGCCACCCATCAACATCATGCGATTTCAAGCTCCATAATATGTGGGCCAGTGCCATTATATCTTCTTGGCCAATGTGTAGAGTTATTGATCGACCGTTACTACTGACTTAGCTTCAGTGACATGTTTGATAATTGACATTCCATGTGTTATCATAGCCGCAGAGTGAGCCCCGAAACAATTGGAATAGTGTTGTTATGACTTGTGGTATTGGATCAATTGAGAGGTGTTTTGCAATGAATGCTGACCATGAAAGGGATTCATGTACCTATCATTGTCTTTCTAAGGTTATCGGCAACATTCTCTAACCAGTTGGTCTTCTCTGTTACAATACCTAATTCATAATGAATAGTTGGAGGAGACGCACAGCTATACACAACAACCGCCTTGTCTATAACGTTTTACTGCATTGAAGACTAATAGCTGAGTTATAGAAGAGACATACTTAGGCACAATTGTATCGCTGTAAGTTTCATGTGAGATATCTCGACCTGTGATAATCATATCAACTAAAGTGACACATGGCACCAGTTACTGATCATATTTGCTATCGGTAAGTGACCCATTGAATGTGAAATTAGCAGAACAATACCGTTCTGCACTATATCAGCAACTCTCATTACTGTAGTGATGTCATCACCTATATGGGCTTTTGATGCGGCACGAATGTTTCCAGTTGAAGTGGGAGACGATAAAACAACATGTATTTGCTTGTACAGATGGAAGAGTTGCAATGATCTTATCCTTCAACTGAGTGGAGTTTATTCTACTCTCAAAATTGACATTTAGTTCTTAGTGGCGGTTGACATATAGTTTACATAAATCACCGATATTGAGCACATTCGGTTTACCATCACTCTCAGATTGATAACCCTCTATATATGCAATCAGCTCAGAGACAAACGATATCCTTTTTCGATTCATCATCACTATTATCATGCACATGAATTGACATAGAATCAGTTAAAAGTGTACACTGTATATAAAATGTGCACAAACAGCTTCCATGATAGTCTGCGTCTCTTGCTACCATATCCACCTATTAATGTTTGGCTAGGATATCTGACATCCCAGTTGGCTATGATATCTGACATCCCAGTTGGCTAGGATATCTGACATCCCAGTTGGCTAGGATATCTGACATCCCAGTTGGCTAGGATATCTGACATCCCAGTTGCAATATGTCGCATTTTAGTCACTATTTATTTCCATTGTTTCTACTCTATGTTGTCTACCATCAGAAATATTGCAAAAGAAACTGCAACCATGGCAAGTTGTATCAAAACTCTTTCTAAGCGTCTTTGTCTCTACCGGTTGCACATACACTTGTTGTATGTTTACTGATATATCAATATTCTACCGGTTACACATACACACTTGCTGTATGTTTACTGATATATCAATATTCTACCGGTTACACATACACACTTGTTGTATGTTTACTGATATATCAATATTCTACCGGTTACACATACACACGTGTTGTATGTTTACTGATATATCAATATTCTACCGGTTACACATACACACTTGCTGTATGTTTACTGATATATCAATATTCTACCGGTTACACATACACACTTGTTGTATGTTTACTGATATATCAATATTCTACCGGTTACACATACACACTTGTTGTATGTTTACTGATATATCAATATTCTACCGGTTACACATACACACTTGTTGTATGTTTACTGATATATCAATATTCTACCGGTTACACATACACACTTGCTGTATGTTTACTGATATATCAATATTCTACCGGTTACACATACACACTTGTTGTATGTTTACTGATATATCAATATTCTACCGGTTACACATACACACTTGTTGTATTTTACTGATATATCAATATTCTCGGTTCACATACACACGTGCTGTATGTTTACTGATATACCAATATTCTACCGGTTACACATACACACTTGTTGTATGTTTACTGATATATCAATATTCTACCGGTTACACATACACACTTGTTGTATGTTTACTGATATATCAATATTCTACCGGTTACACATACACACTTGTTGTATGTTTACTGATATACCAATATTCTACCGGTTACACATACACACGTGCTGTATGTTTACTGATATATCAATATTCTACCGGTTACACATACACACTTGCTGTATGTTTACTGATATATCAATATTCTACCGGTTACACATACACACTTGTTGTATGTTTACTGATATATCAATATTCTACCGGTTACACATACACACTTGTTGTATGTTTACTGATATATCAATATTCTACCGGTTACACATACACACTTGCTGTATGTTTACTGATATATCAATATTCTACCGGTTACACATACACACGTGCTGTATGTTTACTGATATATCAATATTCTACCGGTTACACATACACACTTGTTGTATGTTTACTGATATATCAATATTCTACCGGTTACACATACACACTTGTTGTATGTTTACTGATATATCAATATTCTACCGGTTACACATACACACTTGTTGTATGTTTACTGATATATCAATATTCTACCGGTTACACATACACACTTGCTGTATGTTTACTGATATATCAATATTCTACCGGTTACACATACACACTTGCTGTATGTTTACTGATATATCAATATTCTACCGGTTACACATACACACTTGTTGTATGTTTACTGATATATCAATATTCTACCGGTTACACATACACACTTGCTGTATGTTTACTGATATATCAATATTCTACCGGTTACACATACACACTTGTTGTATGTTTACTGATATATCAATATTCTACCGGTTACACATACACACTTGTTGTATGTTTACTGATATACCAATATTCTACCGGTTACACATACACACGTGCTGTATGTTTACTGATATATCAATATTCTACCGGTTACACATACACACTTGTTGTATGTTTACTGATATATCAATATTCTACCGGTTACACATACACACTTGTTGTATGTTTACTGATATATCAATATTCTACCGGTTACACATACACACTTGCTGTATGTTTACTGATATATCAATATTCTACCGGTTACACATACACACTTGCTGTATGTTTACTGATATATCAATATTCTACCGGTTACACATACACACTTGTTGTATGTTTACTGATATACCAATATTCTACCGGTTACACATACACACGTGCTGTATGTTTACTGATATATCAATATTCTACCGGTTACACATACACACTTGTTGTATGTTTACTGATATATCAATATTCTACCGGTTACACATACACACTTGCTGTATGTTTACTGATATATCAATATTCTACCGGTTACACATACACACTTGCTGTATGTTTACTGATATATCAATATTCTACCGGTTACACATACACACTTGCTGTATGTTTACTGATATACCAATATTCTACCGGTTACACATACACACTTGCTGTATGTTTACTGATATATCAATATTCTACCGGTTACACATACACACTTGTTGTATGTTTACTGATATATCAATATTCTACCGGTTACACATACACACTTGCTGTATGTTTACTGATATACCAATATTCTACCGGTTACACATACACACTTGCTGTATGTTTACTGATATATCAATATTCTACCGGTTACACATACACACTTGCTGTATGTTTACTGATATATCAATATTCTACCGGTTACACATACACACTTGTTGTATGTTTACTGATATATCAATATTCTACCGGTTACACATACACACTTGTTGTATGTTTACTGATATATCAATATTCTACCGGTTACACATACACACTTGCTGTATGTTTACTGATATATCAATATTCTACCGGTTACACATACACACTTGCTGTATGTTTACTGATATATCAATATTCTACCGGTTACACATACACACTTGCTGTATGTTTACTGATATATCAATATTCTACCGGTTACACATACACACTTGTTGTATGTTTACTGATATATCAATATTCTACCGGTTACACATACACACTTGTTGTATGTTTACTGATATATCAATATTCTACCGGTTACACATACACACTTGCTGTATGTTTACTGATATATCAATATTCTACCGGTTACACATACACACTTGTTGTATGTTTACTGATATATCAATATTCTACCGGTTACACATACACACTTGTTGTATGTTTACTGATATATCAATATTCTACCGGTTACACATACACACTTGTTGTATGTTTACTGATATATCAATATTCTACCGGTTACACATACACACTTGCTGTATGTTTACTGATATATCAATATTCTACCGGTTACACATACACACTTGTTGTATGTTTACTGATATATCAATATTCTACCGGTTACACATACACACTTGTTGTATTTGATATACAATATTCTCGTTACATACACACGTGCTGTATGTTTACTGATATATCAATATTCTACCGGTTACACATACACACTTGTTGTATGTTTACTGATATATCAATATTCTACCGGTTACACATACACACTTGTTGTATGTTTACTGATATATCAATATTCTACCGGTTACACATACACACTTGTTGTATGTTTACTGATATATCAATATTCTACCGGTTACACATACACACTTGCTGTATGTTTACTGATATATCAATATTCTACCGGTTACACATACACACTTGCTGTATGTTTACTGATATATCAATATTCTACCGGTTACACATACACACTTGCTGTATGTTTACTGATATATCAATATTCTACCGGTTACACATACACACTTGTTGTATGTTTACTGATATATCAATATTCTACCGGTTACACATACACACTTGCTGTATGTTTACTGATATATCAATATTCTACCGGTTACACATACACACGTGCTGTATGTTTACTGATATATCAATATTCTACCGGTTACACATACACACTTGTTGTATGTTTACTGATATATCAATATTCTACCGGTTACACATACACACTTGTTGTATGTTTACTGATATATCAATATTCTACCGGTTACACATACACACTTGTTGTATGTTTACTGATATATCAATATTCTACCGGTTACACATACACACTTGCTGTATGTTTACTGATATATCAATATTCTACCGGTTACACATACACACTTGCTGTATGTTTACTGATATATCAATATTCTACCGGTTACACATACACACTTGTTGTATGTTTACTGATATATCAATATTCTACCGGTTACACATACACACTTGCTGTATGTTTACTGATATATCAATATTCTACCGGTTACACATACACACTTGCTGTATGTTTACTGATATATCAATATTCTACCGGTTACACATACACACTTGTTGTATGTTTACTGATATACCAATATTCTACCGGTTACACATACACACTTGCTGTATGTTTACTGATATATCAATATTCTACCGGTTACACATACACACTTGCTGTATGTTTACTGATATATCAATATTCTACCGGTTACACATACACACTTGTTGTATGTTTACTGATATATCAATATTCTACCGGTTACACATACACACTTGCTGTATGTTTACTGATATATCAATATTCTACCGGTTACACATACACACTTGCTGTATGTTTACTGATATATCAATATTCTACCGGTTACACATACACACTTGTTGTATGTTTACTGATATATCAATATTCTACCGGTTACACATACACACGTGCTGTATGTTTACTGATATATCAATATTCTACCGGTTACACATACACACTTGTTGTATGTTTACTGATATATCAATATTCTACCGGTTACACATACACACTTGCTGTATGTTTACTGATATATCAATATTCTACCGGTTACACATACACACTTGCTGTATGTTTACTGATATATCAATATTCTACCGGTTACACATACACACTTGCTGTATGTTTACTGATATATCAATATTCTACCGGTTACACATACACACTTGCTGTATGTTTACTGATATATCAATATTCTACCGGTTACACATACACACTTGTTGTATGTTTACTGATATACCAATATTCTACCGGTTACACATACACACTTGCTGTATGTTTACTGATATATCAATATTCTACCGGTTACACATACACACTTGTTGTATGTTTACTGATATATCAATATTCTACCGGTTGCACATACACACTTGCTGTATGTTTACTGATATATCAATATTCTACCGGTTACACATACACACTTGCTGTATGTTTACTGATATACCAATATTCTACCGGTTACACATACACACTTGCTGTATGTTTACTGATATACCAATATTCTACCGGTTACACATACACACGTGCTGTATGTTTACTGATATATCAATATTCTACCGGTTACACATACACACTTGCTGTATGTTTACTGATATACCAATATTCTACCGGTTACACATACACACTTGTTGTATGTTTACTGATATACCAATATTCTACCGGTTACACATACACACTTGCTGTATGTTTACTGATATATCAATATTCTACCGGTTACACATACACACTTGTATGTTTACTGATATATCAATATTCTACCGGTTACACATACACACTTGTTGTATGTTTACTGATATATCAATATTCTACCGGTTACACATACACACTTGCTGTATGTTTACTGATATATCAATATTCTACCGGTTACACATACACACTTGCTGTATGTTTACTGATATATCAATATTCTACCGGTTACACATACACACTTGTTGTATGTTTACTGATATATCAATATTCTACCGTTACACATACACACTTGTATTTACTGATAAAATATACATATACGTATACAAATTCGTTGCACATACACACTTGCTGTATGTTTACTGATATATCAATATTCTACCGGTTACACATACACACTTGTTGTATGTTTACTGATATATCAATATTCACCGTTCACATACAACTTGTATGTTTACTGATATACATATTCTACGGTTCACATACACACTTGTATGTTACTATAACAATATTCTACCGGTTGCACATACATGTGATGTCAAACCGTTCATACACACTTGTTGTATGTTTACTGATATATCAATATTCTACCGGTTGCACATACACACTTGCTGTATGTTTACTGATATATCAATATTCTACCGGTTACACATACACACTTGCTGTATGTTTACTGATATATCAATATTCTACCGGTTACACATACACACTTGTTGTATGCTTACTGATATATCAATATTCTACCGGTTGCACATACAAACTTGCTGTATGTTTACTGATATACCAATATTCTACCGGTTACACATACACACTTGCTGTATGCTTACTGATATACCAATATTCTACCGGTTACACATACACACTTGCTGTATGTTTACTGATATACCAATATTCTACCGGTTACACATACACACTTGCTGTATGTTTACTGATATATCAATATTCTACCGGTTGCACATACACACTTGTTGTATGTTTACTGATATATCAATATTCTACCGGTTGCACATACACACTTGCTGTATGTTTACTGATATACCAATATTCTACCGGTTACACATACACACGTGCTGTATGTTTACTGATATATCAATATTCTACCGGTTACACATACACACTTGCTGTATGTTTACTGATATACCAATATTCTACCGGTTACACATACACACGTGCTGTATGTTTACTGATATACCAATATTCTACCGGTTACACATACACACTTGCTGTATGTTTACTGATATACCAATATTCTACCGGTTACACATACACACTTGTTGTATGTTTACTGATATACCAATATTCTACCGGTTACACATACACACTTGCTGTATGTTTACTGATATATCAATATTCTACCGGTTACACATACACACTTGTATGTTTACTGATATATCAATATTCTACCGGTTGCACATACACACTTGTTGTATGTTTACTGATATATCAATATTCTACCGGTTGCACATACACACTTGCTGTATGTTTACTGATATATCAATATTCTACCGGTTACACATACACACGTGCTGTATGTTTACTGATATACCAATATTCTACCGGTTACACATACACACTTGTTGTATGTTTACTGATATATCAATATTCTACCGGTTACACATACACACGTGCTGTATGTTTACTGATATATCAATATTCTACCGGTTACACATACACACTTGCTGTATGTTTACTGATATATCAATATTCTACCGGTTACACATACACACTTGTTGTATGTTTACTGATATATCAATATTCTACCGGTTACACATACACACTTGTTGTATGTTTACTGATATATCAATATTCTACCGGTTACACATACACACTTGCTGTATGTTTACTGATATATCAATATTCTACCGGTTGCACATACACACTTGTTGTATGTTTACTGATATATCAATATTCTACCGGTTACACATACACACTTGCTGTATGTTTACTGATATATCAATATTCTACCGGTTACACATACACACTTGTTGTATGTTTACTGATATATCAATATTCTACCGGTTACACATACACACTTGCTGTATGTTTACTGATATATCAATATTCTACCGGTTACACATACACACTTGCTGTATGTTTACTGATATATCAATATTCTACCGGTTACACATACACACTTGCTGT
>CM026392.1:1748673-1857271 GCA_014843695.1 Archivesica marissinica | reverse complement strand
ATATTGACATGTTACGTGTCCTCCTGTATATATTGACATGTTACGTGTCCTCCTGTATATATTGACATGTTACTTGTTCTTCTTTATATATTGACATGTTACGTGTCCTTCTGTATATATTGACATGTTACTTGTCCTTCTGTATATATTGACATGTTACGTGTCCTCCTGTATATATTGACATGTTACGTGTCCTCCTGTGTATATGGACATGTTACGTGTCCTCCTGTATATATTGACATGTTATGTGTTCTCCTGTATATATTGACATGTTACTTGTCCTTCTGTATATATTGACATGTTACGTGTCCTCCTGTATATATTGACATGTTACGTGTCCTCCTGTATATATTGACATGTTACGTGTCCTCCTGTATATATTGACATGTTACGTGTCCTCCTGTACATATTGACATGTTACGTGTCCTCCTGTATATAGTGACATGTTACGTGTCCTCCTGTATATATTGACATGTTACGTGTCCTCCTGTATATATTGACATTTTACGTGTCCTCCTGTATATAGTGACATGTTACGTGTCCTCCTGTATATATTGACATGTTACTTGTCCTTCTGTATATAGTGACATGTTACTTGTCCTCCTGTGTATATGGACATGTTACTTGTCCTTCTGTATATATTGACATGTTACTTGTCCTTCTGTATATAGTGACATGTTACTTGTCCTCCTGTGTATAAGGACATGTTACTTGTCCTTCTGTATATATTGACATGTTACTTGTCCTCCTGTATATATTGACATGTTACTTGTCCTTCTGTATATATTGACATGTTAAGTGTCCTCCTGTATATAGTGACATGTTACGTGTCCTCCTGTATATAGTGACATGTTACGTGTCCTCCTGTATATATTGACATGTTACGTGTCCTCCTGTATATATTGACATGTTACGTGTCCTCCTGTATATATTGACATGTTACGTGTCCTCCTGTATATATTGACATGTTACGTGTCCTGCTGTATATAGTGACATGTTACGTGTCCTCCTGTATATATTTACATGTTACTTGTCCTTCTCTATATAGTGACATGTTACTTGTCCTCCTGTATATAGTGACATGTTACGTGTCCTCCTGTATATATTGACATGTTACTTGTCCTTCTGTATATAGTGACATGTTACTTGTCCTCCTGTGTATATGGACATGTTACTTTTCCTTCTGTATATATTGACATGTTACTTGTCCTCCTGTATATATTGACATGTTACTTGTCCTCCTGTATATATTGACATGGTACGTGTCCTCCTGTATATATTGACATGTTACGTGTCCTTCTGTATATACTGACATGTTACGTGTCCTCCTGTATATATTGACATGTTACGTGTCCTCCTCTATATATTGACATGTTACTTGTCCTCCTGTATGTATTGACATGTTACGTGTCCTCCTGTATGTATTGACATGTTACTTGTCCTCCTGTATATATTGACATGTTACTTGTCCTCCTGTATATATTGACATGTTACTTGTCCTTCTGTATATAGTGACATGTTACGTGTCCTCCTGTATATATTGATATGTTACGTGTCCTGCTGTATATATTGACATGTTACGTGTCCTCCTGTATATATTGACATGTTACGTGTCCTCCTGTATATAGTTACATGTTGCGTGTCCTCCTGTATATATTGACATGCTACGTGTCCTCCTGTATATATTGACATGTTACTTGTCCTTCTGTATATATTGACATGCTACGTGTCCTCCTGTATATATTGACATGTTACTTGTCCTTCTGTATATATTGACATGTTACGTGTCCTTCTGTATATATTGACATGTTACTTGTCCTTCTGTATATATTGATATGTTACGTGTCCTCCTGTATATATTGACATGTTACGTGTCCTGCTGTGTATATGGACATGTTACGTGTCCTCCTGTATATATTGACATGTTACGTGTCCTCCTGTATATATTGACATGTTACTTGTCCTCCTGTATATATTGACATGTTACGTGTCCTCCTGTATATATTGACATGTTACGTGTCCTCCTGTATATATTGACATGTTACGTGTCCTCCTGTATATAGTGACATGTTACGTGTCCTCCTGTATATATTGACATGTTACGTGTCCTCCTGTATATATTGACATGTTACGTGTCCTCCTGTATATATTGACATGTTACGTGTCCTGCTCTATATAGTGACATGTTACTTGTCCTTCTGTATATATTGACATGTTACGTGTCCTCCTGTATATAGTGACATGTCGTGTCCTCCTGTATATATTGACATGTTAGGTGTCCTCCTGTATATATTGACATGTTACGTGTCCTCCTGTATATATTGACATGTTATTTGTCCTTCTGTATATATTGACATGTTACGTGTCCTCCTGTATATATTGACGTGTTACGTGTCCTCCTGTATATATTGACATGTTACTTGTCCTTCTGTATATATTGACATGTTACGTGTCCTTCTGTATATATTGACATGTTACTTGTCCTTCTGTATATATTGACATGTTACGTGTCCTTCTGTATATATTGACATGTTACGTGTCCTCCTGTATATATTGACATGTTACTTGTCCTCCTGTATATATTGACATGTTACTTGTCCTCCTGTATATATTGACATGTTACGTGTCCTTCTGTATATAGTGACATGTTACTTGTCCTCCTGTGTATATATGGACATGTTACTTGTCCTTCTGTATATATTGACATGTTACTTGTCCTTCTGTATATATTGACATGTTACTTGTCCTCCTGTATATATTGACATGTTACGTGTCCTCCTGTATATATTGACATGTTACGTGTCCTCCTTTATATATTGACATGTTACTTGTCCTCCTGTATGTATTGACATGTTACGTGTCCTCCTGTATGTATTGACATGTTACTTGTCCTCCTGTATTAGTGACATGTTACGTGTCCTCCTGTATATATTGACATGTTACGTGTCCTCCTGTATATATTGACATGTTACTTGTCCTCCTGTATATATTGACATGTTACGTATCCTCCTGTATATATTGACATGTTACGTGTCCTCCTGTATATATTGACATGTTACTTGTCCTCCTGTATATAGTGACATGTTACTTGTCCTCCTGTATATAGTGACATGTTACGTGTCCTTCTGTATATAGTGACATGTTACGTGTCCTCCTGTATATAGTGACATGTTACTTGTCCTCCTGTATATAGTGACATGTTACGTGTCCTTCTGTATATAGTGACATGTTACGTGTCCTTCTGTATATATTGACATGTTACGTGTCCTCCTGTATATATTGACATGTTACGTGTCCTCCTGTATATATTGACATGTTACGTGTCCTCCTGTATATATTGACATGTTACGTGTCCTCCTGTATATATTGACATGTTACTTGTCCTCCTGTATATATTGACATGTTACGTGTCCTCCTGTATATATTGACATGTTACGTGTCCTCCTGTATATATTGACATGTTACGTGTCCTCCTGTATATAGTGACATGTTACGTGTCCTCCTGTATATATTGACATGTTACGTGTCCTCCTGTATATATTGACATGTTACGTGTCCTCCTGTATATATTGACATGTTACGTGTCCTGCTCTATATAGTGACATGTTACTTGTCCTTCTGTATATATTGACATGTTACGTGTCCTCCTGTATATAGTGACATGTTACGTGTCCTCCTGTATATATTGACATGTTACGTGTCCTCCTGTATATATTGACATGTTACGTGTCCTCCTGTATATATTGACATGTTACGTGTCCTGCTCTATATAGTGACAAGTTACTTGTCCTCCTGTGTATATGGACATGTTACTTGTCCTTCTGTATATATTGACATGTTACTTGTCCTTCTGTATATAGTGACATGTTACTTGTCCTCCTGTGTATATGGACATGTTACTTTTCCTTCTGTATATATTGACATGTTACTTGTCCTCCTGTATATATTGACATGTTACTTGTCCTCCTGTATATATTGACATGGTACGTGTCCTCCTGTATATATTGACATGCTACGTGTCCTTCTGTATATACTGACATGTTACGTGTCCTCCTGTATATATTGACATGTTACGTGTCCTCCTCTATATATTGACATGTTACTTGTCCTCCTGTATGTATTGACATGTTACGTGTCCTCCTGTATGTATTGACATGTTACTTGTCCTCCTGTATATATTGACATGTTACTTGTCCTCCTGTATATATTGACATGTTACTTGTCCTTCTGTATATAGTGACATGTTACGTGTCCTCTTGTATATAGTGACATGTTACGTGTTCTCCTGTATATAGTGACATGTTACGTGTCCTCCTGTATATATTGACATGTTACGTGTCCTCCTGTATATATTGACATGTTACTTGTCCTCCTGTATATATTGACATGTTACGTATCCTCCTGTATATATTGACATGTTACGTGTCCTCCTGTATATATTGACATGTTACTTGTCCTCCTGTATATAGTGACATGTTACTTGTCCTCCTGTATATAGTGACATGTTACGTGTCCTTCTGTATATAGTGACATGTTACGTGTCCTTCTGTATATAGTGACATGTTACGTGTCCTCCTGTATATAGTGACATGTTACTTGTCCTCCTGTATATAGTGACATGTTACGTGTCCTTCTGTATATAGTGACATGTTACGTGTCCTTCTGTATATAGTGACATGTTACGTGTCCTTCTGTATATATTGACATGTTACGTGTCCTCCTGTATATATTGACATGTTACGTGTCCTCCTGTATATATTGACATGTTACGTGTCCTCCTGTATATATTGACATGTTACGTGTCCTCCTGTATGTATTGACATGGTACGTGTCCTCCTGTATATATGGACATGTTACGTGTCCTCCTGTATATATTGACATGTTATGTGTCCTCCTGTATATATTGACATGTTACGTGTCGTCCTGTATATATTGATATGTTACGTGTCATCTCCTGTACATAGTGACATGCTACGTGTCCTCCTGTATATAGTGACATGTTACGTGTCCTTCTGTATATAGTGACATGTTACGTGTCCTTCTGTATATATTGACATGTTACGTGTCCTCCTGTATATATTGACATGTTACGTGTCCTCCTGTATATATTGACATGTTACGTGTCCTCCTGTATATATTGACATGTTACGTGTCCTCCTGTATGTATTGACATGGTACGTGTCCTCCTGTATATATGGACATGTTACCTGTCCTCCTGTATATATTGACATGTTACGTGTCCTCCTGTATATATTGATATGTTACCTGTCATCTCCTGTACATAGTGACATGCTACGTGTCCTCCTGTATATAGTGACATGTTACGTTTCCTTCTGTATATAGTGACATGTTACGTGTCCTTCTGTATATATTGACATGTTACGTGTCCTCCTGTATATAATGACATGTTACGTGTCCTCCTGTATATAGTGACATGTTACGTGTCCTCCTGTATATAGTGACATGCATGCTACGTGTCCTCCTGTATATAGTGACATGTTACGTGTCCTTCTGTATATAGTGACATGTTACGTGTCCTTCTGTATATATTGACATGTTACGTGTCCTCCTGTATATATTGACATGTTACGTGTCCTCCTGTATATATTGATATGTTACGTGTCATCTCCTGTACATAGTGACATGCTACGTGTCCTCCTGTATATAGTGACATGTTACGTGTCCTTCTGTATATAGTGACATGTTACGTGTCCTTCTGTATATATTGACATGTTACGTGTCCTCCTGTATATATTGACATGTTACGTGTCCTTCTGTATATATTGACATGTTACGTGTCCTCCTGTATATAGTGACATGTTACGTGTCCTCCTGTATTTGACATGTTACGTGTCCTCCTGTATATATTGATATGTTACGTGTCATCTCCTGTACATAGTGACATGCTACGTGTCCTCCTGTATATAGTGACATGTTACGTGTCCTTCTGTATATAGTGACATGTTACGTGTCCTTCTGTATATATTGACATGTTACGTGTCCTCCTGTATATATTGACATGTTACGTGTCCTTCTGTATATATTGACATGTTACGTGTCCTCCTGTATATAGTGACATGTTACGTGTCCTCCTGTATATATTGACATGTTACGTAATAAATATTCTATCAAGTAACATGTACAACAGTATCCCTGTCTACCATAGTAACAGTATCCATAGTAACTAGTGTTTTACAGTATTTGGAGAAAATTTATAACCATATATCATCTGATTTATTATATTTTATTACATATATTTATGCAATAAATTGTTGTATACTTATCAGGAATAAAATGTATTACATGACCATATGAATAGTGTATGCACTTATTAGTTAGCTTCAAATATTATAAATTAGCAATTTTGTTGATTGTAGTGTGCCTTATAGGCCATATAAATATTATTATTAAGTAAAAAAAAGAAAACTGGACTGGAAACCAGGCTAAGCCTGTACATGTTATACATAGTGTACACATGACCTTGCCCATATACAATATAGAACAATACAGATACAGTTTGAAGCTGTTAAGTTACAGAGGACATGGTATAGAGAGCGGCGGCCGTTACCGATATAAAGACATGTATTGCTGTTAACTGAAGTGGAGCTGCAATCAGAGAAGAGAGGAATATCGTAGCTGGAGGAGGAAGGCGTGAGTGTACAGTCGGAGAACGTCCAATGTGTGTGAGCATTGTCGCAGTTAAACGTGCCAGAAATAAACAATAACTTACAATAAAGTCCAGGAGGTGAATCACTAGATAACATTTCCTTAATGGAATAATGGAGATATTTATTTGAAAATGAAAACGTCAAATATAAACAAAACTGTGTAGTTTAATTTAGTGTCACAAACAGTCAATTATTTCTATACGCATATAATACGTTAAGCAGTTGTCCATACATGTCAAGAACTGGTAGATAAAGCTATACTAGTTTGGGCAAACTTAGGATAGAAGGATACATGTACGATTCGTGAACAAGTAAGAATTCATATAAATAATCATTCTTTACTTTGATTATATATGTTTTTTAGAAATATTATGAAATGACATTATAACACTATGCAGTTGCTTGTCTTGCAGCATAGTTACATAGCAATCTTAGAGATGCATCGTATATTACAGTGTATACGATGTTTCGCAGCATTGCTACTGTGCACTCGTATTATAGGAGTGTACAACTCGGGTAGTTGGCTTGCTGCAGTTATACTGTACACTCGTATTATAGTAGTGTACAACTCGAGTAGTTGGCTTGCTGCAGTTATACTGTACTCTCGTATAATAGTAGTGTACGACTCGGGTAGTTGGCTTGCTGCAGTTATACTGTACACTCGTATTATAGTAGTGTACAACTCGAGTAGTTGGCTTGCTGCAGTTATACTGTACACTCGTATTATAGTAGTGTACAACTCGAGTCGTTGGCTTGCTGCAGTTATACTGTACACTCGTATTATAGTAGTGTACAACTCGAGTAGTTGGCTTGCTGCAGTTATACTGTACACTCGTATTATAGTAGTGTACAACTCGAGTCGTTGGCTTGCTGCAGTTATACTGTACACTCGTATTATAGTAGTGTACAACTCGAGTAGTTGGTTTGCTGCAGTTATACTGTACACTCCTATTATAGTAGTGTACAACTCGGGTAGTTGGCTTGCTGCAGTTATACTGTACACTCGTATTATAGTAGTGTACAACTCGAGTAGTTGGCTTGCTGCAGTTATACTGTACACTCGTATTATAGTAGTGTACAACTCGAGTCGTTGGCTTGCTGCAGTTATACTGTACACTCGTATTATAGTAGTGTACAACTCGAGTAGTTGGCTTGCTGCAGTTATACTGTACACTCGTATTATAGTAGTGTACAACTCGAGTAGTTGGTTTGCTGCAGTTATACTGTACACTCCTATTATAGTAGTGTACAACTCGGGTAGTTGGCTTGCTGCAGTTATACTGTACACTCGTATTATAGTAGTGTACAACTCGAGTAGTTGGCTTGCTGCAGTTATACTGTACACTCGTATTATAGTAGTGTACAACTCGAGTAGTTGGTTTGCTGCAGTTATACTGTACACTCCTATTATAGTAGTGTACAACTCGGGTAGTTGGCTTGCTGGAGTTATACTGTACAATCGTATTATAGTAGTGTACAACTCGAGTAGTTGGCTTGCTGCAGTTATACTGTACACTCGTATTATAGTAGTGTACAACTCGAGTAGTTGGCTTGCTGCAGTTATACTGTACACTCGTATTATAGTAGTGTACAACTCGAGTAGTTGGCTTGCTGCAGTTATACTGTACACTCGTATTATAGTAGTGTACAACTCGAGTAGTTGGTTTGCTGCAGTTATACTGTACACTCGTATTATAGTAGTGTACAACTCGGGTAGTTGGCTTGCTGCAGTTATACTGTACACTCGTATTATAGTAGTGTACAACGCGAGTAGTTGGCTTGCTGCAGCTATGGTGTACACTCGTATTATAGTAGTGTACAACTCGAGTAGTTGGCTTGCTGCAGCTATGGTGTACACTCGTATTATAGTAGTGTACAACTCGAGTAGTTGGCTTGCTGCAGCTATACTGTACACTCGTATAATAGTAGTGTACGACTCGGGTAGTTGGCTTGCTGCACTTATACTGTACTCTCGTATAAGAGTAGTGTACAACTCGGGTAGTTGGCTTGCTACAGATATACTGTACACTCGTATCATAGTAGTGTACAAATCGGGTAGTTGGTTTGCTGCAGTTATACTGTACACTCGTATTATAGTAGTGTACAACTCGAGTAGTTGGTTTGCTGCAGTTATACTGTACACTCGTATTATAGTAGTGTACATCTCGGGAAGTTGGCTTGCTACAGCTGCACTCTACACTCGTATTATAGTAGTGTACACCTCGGGTATTTGGCTTGCTGCAGCTATACTGTATACTCGTATTATAGTATTGTACAACTCGGGTAGTTGGCTTGCAGCAGTTATTCTGTACACTCCTATTATAGTAATGTACAACTTGGGTAGTTGGCTTGCTGCAGATATACTGTACACTCGTATTATAGTAGTGTACAACTCGGGTAGTTGGCTTGTTGCAGTTATACTGTACACTCGTATTATAGTAGTGTACAGCTCGGGGAGTTGGCTTGCTGCAGGTATACTGTACACTCGTATTATAGTAGTGTACAACTCGGTTAGTTGGCTTGCTGCAGCTATACCGTACACTCGTATTATAGTGTAAAACTCGGGTAGTTGGCTTGCTGCAGTTATACTGTAAACTTGTATCATAGGAGAGTACAACTCGGGTAGTTGGCTTGCTGCAACTATACTGTACACTCGTATTATAGTAGTGTACAACTCGGATAGTTGGCTTGCTGCAGTTATACTGTACACTCGTATTATAGTAATGTACAACTCGAGTAGTTGGCTTGCTGCAGCTATGGTGTACACTCGTATTATAGTAGTGTACAACTCCGGTAGTTGGCTTGCTGCAGTTATACTGTACACTCGTAGTATAGTAGTGTACAACTGGGGTAGTTGGCTTGCTGCAACTATGGTGTACACTCGTATTATAGCAGTGCACAACTCGGGTAGTTGGCTTGCTTCAGCTATGGTATACACTCGTATTGTAGTAGTGTACAACTCGGGTAGTTGGCTTACTGCAGCTATACTGTGCACTCGTATTATAGTAGTGTATAACTCGGGTAGTTGGCTTGCTGCAGCTATACTGTACACTCATAGTATAGTAGTGTACAACTCGGGTAGTTGGCTTACTGCAGCTATACTGTGCACTCATATAATAGTAGTGTACAACTCGGGTAGTTGGCCTGCTGCAGCTATACTGTACACTCGTAGTATAGTAGTGTACAACTGGGGTAGATGGCTTGCTGCCGCTATACTGTACACTCGTAGCATAGTAGTGTACAACTGGTGTAGTTGGCTTGCTGCAGCTATGGTGTACACTCGTATTATAGCAGTGTACAACTCCGGTAGTTGGCTTGCTGCAGTTATACTGTACACTCGTAGCATAGTAGTGTACAACTCGGGTAGTTGGCTTACTGCAGCTATGGTATACACTCGTATTGTAGTGGTGTACAACTCGGGTCGTTGGCTTACTGCAGCTATACTGTGCACTCGTATTATAGTAGTGTACAACTCGGGTAGTTGGCTTGCTGCAGCTATACTGTACACTCCTAGTATAGTAGTGAACAACTGGGGTAGTTGGCTTGCTGCCGTTATGGTGTACACTCGTATTATAGCAGTGTACAACTCTGGTAGTTGGCTTGCTGCAGCTATGGTGTACACTCGTATTATAGTAGTGTACAACTCGGGTAGTTGGCTTGCTGCAGCTATACTGTACACTCGTAGCATAGTAGTGTACAACTGGGGTAGTTGGCTTGCTGCAGCTATGGTGTACACTCGTATTATAGCAGTGTACAACTCCGGTAGTTGGCTTGCTGCAGCTATACTGTACACTCGTAGCATAGTAGTGTACAACTCTAGTAGTTGGTTTGCTGCAGTTATACTGTACACTCGTATTATAGTAGTGTACAACTCGGGTAGTTTGCTTGTTGCAGTTATACTGTACACTCGTATTATAGTAGTGTACAGCTCGGGGAGTTGGCTTGCTGTAGGTATACAGTACACTAGTATTATAGTAGTGTACAACTCGGTTAGTTGGCTTGCTGCAGCTATACCGTACACTCGTATTATAGTGTACAACTCGGGTAATTGGCTTGCTGCAGTTATACTGTAAACTTGTATCATAGGAGAGTACAACTCGGGTAGTTGGCTTGCTGCAACTATACTGTACACTCGTATTATAGTAATGTACAACTCGGCTAGTTGGCTTGCTGCAGTTATACTGTACACTCGTATTATAGTAGTGTACAACTGGGGTAGTTGGCTTGCTTCAGCTATGGTATACACTCGTATTGTAGTAGTGTACAACTCGGGTAGTTGGCTTTCTGCAGCTATACTGTGCACTCGTATTATAGTAGTGTACAACACGGGTAGTTGGCTTGCTGCAGCTAAACTGTACACTCATAGCATAGTAGTGTACAACTCTGGTAGTTGGCTTACTGCAATTATACTGTGCACTCGTATAATAGTAGTGTACAACTCTGGTAGTTGGCCTGCTGCAGCTATACTGTACACTCGTAGTATAGTAGTGTACAACTGGGGTAGTTGGCTTGCTGCCGCTATACTGTACACTCGTAGCATAGTAGTGTACAACTGGGGTAGTTGGCTTGCTGCAGCTATGGTGTACACTCGTATTATAACAGTGTACAACTCCGGTAGTTGGCTTGCTGCAGCTATACTGTACACTCGTAGCATAGTAGTGCACAACTCGGGTAGTTGGCTTACTGCAGCTATGGTATACACTCGTATTGTAGTGGTGTACAACTCGGTTAGTTGGCTTGCTGCAGCTATACCGTACACTCGTATTATAGTGTACAACTCGGGTAGTTGGCTTGCTGCAGTTATACTGTAAACTTGTATCATAGGAGAGTACAACTCGGGTAGTTGGCTTGCTGCAACTATACTGTACACTCGTATTATAGTAGTGTACAACTCGGCTAGTTGGCTTGCTGCAGTTATACTGTACACTCGTATTATAGTAATGTACAACTCGAGTAGTTGGCTTACTGCAGCTATGGTATACACTCGTATTGTAGTGGTGTACAACTCGGTTAGTTGGCTTGCTGCAGCTATACCGTACACTCGTATTATAGTGTACAACTCGGGTAGTTGGCTTGCTGCAGTTATACTGTAAACTTGTATCATAGGAGAGTACAACTCGGGTAGTTGGCTTGCTGCAACTATACTGTACACTCGTATTATAGTAGTGTACAACTCGGCTAGTTGGCTTGCTGCAGTTATACTGTACACTCGTATTATAGTAATGTACAACTCGAGTAGTTGGCTTGCTGCAGCTATGGTGTACACTCGTATTATAGTAGTGTACAACTCCGGTAGTTGGCTTACTGCAGCTATACTGTACACTCGTAGCATAGTAGTGTACAACTGGGGTAGTTGGCTTGCTGCAACTATGGTGTACACTCGTATTATAGCAGTGCACAACTCGGGTAGTTGGCTTGCTTCAGCTATGGTATACACTCGTATTGTAGTAGTGTACAACTCGGGTAGTTGGCTTACTGCAGCTATACTGTGCACTCGTATTATAGTAGTGTACAACTCGGGTAGTTGGCTTGCTGCAGCTATACTCTACACTCATAGCATAGTAGTGTACAATTCGGGTAGTTGGCTTACTGCAGCTATACTGTGCACTCGTATAATAGTAGTGTACACCTCGGGTAGTTGGCCTGCTGCAGCTATACTGTACACTCGTAGTATAGTAGTGTACAACTGGGGTAGTTGGCTTGCTGCCGCTATACTGTACACTCGTAGCATAGTAGTGTACAACTGGGGTAGTTGGCTTGCTGCAGCTATGGTGTACACTCGTATTATAACAGTGTACAACTCCGGTAGTTGGCTTGCTGCAGCTATACTGTACACTCGTAGCATAGTAGTGCACAACTCGGGTAGTTGGCTTACTGCAGCTATGGTATACACTCGTATTGAAGTGGTGTACAACTCGGGTCGTTGGCTTACTGCAGCTATACTGTGCACTCGTATTATAGTAGTGTACAACTGGGGTAGTTGGCTTGCTGCCGCTATGGTGTACACTCGTATTATAGCAGTGTACAACTCTGGTAGTTGGCTTGCTGCAGCTATGGTGTACACTCGTATTATAGTAGTGTACAACTCGGGTAGTTGGCTTGGTGCAGCTATACTGTACACTCGTAGCATAGTAGTGTACAACTGGGGTAGTTGGCTTGCTGCAGCTATGGTGTACACTCGTATTATAGCAGTGTACAACTCCGGTAGTTGGCTTGCTGCAGCTATACTGTACACTCGTAGCATAGTAGTGTACAACTCTGGTAGTTGGCTTACTGCAGCTATGGTATACACTCGTATTGTAGTGGTGTACAACTCTGGTAGTTGGCTTACTGCAGCTATACTGTGCACTCGTATTATAGTAGTGTACAACTCGGGTAGTTGGCTTGCTGCAGCTATACTTTACACTCGTAGCATAGTAGTGTACAACTCGGGTAGTTGGCTTACTGCAGCTATACTGTGCACTCGTAGTATAGTAGTGTACAACTGGGGTAGTTGGTTTGCTGCCGCTATGGTGTACACTCGTATTATAGCAGTGTACAACTCGGGTAGTTGGCTTGCTGCAGCTATGGTGTACACTCGTAGTATAGTAGTGTACAACTGGGGTAGTTGGCTTGCTGCCGCTATGGTGTACACTCGTATTATAGCAGTGTACAACTCGGGTAGTTGGCTTGCTGCAGCTATGGTGTACACTCGTATTATAGTCGTGTACAACTCGGGTAGTTGGCTTGCTGCAGCTATGGTGTACACTCGTATTATAGCAGTGTACAACTCGTGTAGTTGGCATACTGCAGCTATGTTGTACTTGTATCTTGTCGTATCGTACCGTATTGTCAAACCCGGTTATTTGCCTAACTATTATTGAACTATTTTACATTACATTCGAGTATTTTATTACAGCATGTACTCAGATATTTGCATAACGAAATGTCGCTGGTATCCATTAGGATAATCTCTTACAAGTACAATCTAAACTAGCTACTAGCAAACTAATCACTTTGTCGAATACTATGCTCGCATTGTAAATTTAGACAAGTTGACACTAATTTTATATTTATTTAATACATAATATTCGAGGTATTATAAATAATCACTTATATATTGTTATATTATTGCACACGACACGTATGATATATTTCTACCCAGCAGTCTACTCGTTAACAATGGTCATTTCATAACTTTGGTAAATAAGAATTCTGAACGAGTACATATTTAACTAGCATCGCACTTTGCAATCCACTCTGCATACATACATATAACTGTAATCCCCTAATGCATGTATTTATAGAACTGTAATCCACTGTATACATACAGATATATAACTGTAATCCACTAACTGCATACATATATAGAACTGTAATCCATTGTCTGCATACATATATAGAACTGTAATCCATTGTCTGTATACCGATATAGAACTGTAATCCATTGTCTGTATACCGATATAGAACTGTAATCCACTATCTATATACCGATATAGAACTGTAATCCATTGTCTGTATACCGATATAGAACTGTAATCCACTATCTATATACCGATATAGAACTGTAATCCACTATCTATATACCGATATAGAACTGTAATCCACTATCTATATACCGATATAGAACTGTAATCCACTATCTATATACCGATATAGAACTGTAATCCACTATCTATATACCGATATAGAACTGTAATCCACTATCTGTATACCGATATAGAACTGTAATCCACTATCTGTATACCGATATATAACTGTACTCCACTATATGTATACCGATATATAACTGTAATCCACTATCTGTATACCGATATATAACTGTAATCCACTATCTGTATACCGATATATAACTGTAATCCACTATCTGTATACCGATATATAACTGTACTCCACTATATGTATACCGATATATAACTGTAATCCACTATCTGTATACCGATATGGAACTGTAATCCACTATCTGTATACCGATATATAACTGTAATCCACTATCTGTATACCGATATATAACTGTACTCCACTATATGTATACCGATATATAACTGTAATCCACTATCTGTATACCGATATAGAACTGTAATCCACTATCTGTATACCGATATATAACTGTAATCCACTATCTGTATACCGATATATAACTGTAATCCACTATCTGTATACCGATATATAACTGTACTCCACTATCTGTATACCGATATATAACTGTACTCCACTATATGTATACCGATATATAACTGTAATCCACTATCTGTATACCGATATATAACTGTAATCCACTATCTGTATACCGATATATAACTGTAATCCACTATCTGTATACCGATATATAACTGTACTCCATTGTCTGTATACCGATATATAACTGTAATCCATTGTCTGCATACATATATAGAACTGTAATCCATTGTCTGCATACATATATATAACTGTAATCCACTAACTGCATACATATATAGAACTGTAATCCACTAACTGCATACATATATATAACTGTAATCCACTAACTTCATACATATGTAGAACTGTAATCCACTATCTGCATACATAAATAGAACTGTAATCCACTAACTGCATACATATATGGAACTGTAATCCACTAACTGCATACATATATTGAACTGTAATCCACTTACTGCATACATATATATAACTGTAATCCACTAATTGCATACATACATAGAACTGTAATCCACTAACTGCATACATATATATAACTGTAATCCACTAACTTCATACATATGTAGAACTGTAATCCACTATATGCATACATAAATAGAACTGTAATCCACTAACTGCATACATATATGGAACTGTAATCCACTAACTGCATACATATATTGAACTGTAATCCACTTACTGCATACATATATATAACTGTAATCCACTAATTGCATACATATATTGAACCGTAATCCACTTACTGCATACATATATATAACTGTAATCCACTAACTGCATACATATATTGAACTGTAATGCTCTTACTGCATACATATGTAGAACTGTAATCCACTATTTGCATACATATATAGAACTGTAATCCACTAACTGCATACATACATACATAGAACTGTAACAGCTGTTTTTTAAAGCGTGCTTTGTGACAGTACAACAGGTGTTTTATAAAGCATTCATGATGACAGTGCTAAAGGTGTTTTATAAAGCGAGCTTGGTGACAGTGCTACAGTTGTTTTATAAAGCTTGCAGGGTGACAATGCTACAGGTGTTTTATAAAGCGTGCAGGGTGACAATGCTATAGTTGTTTTATAAAGCGTGCTTGGTGACAGTGCTACAGTTGTTTTATAAAGCGTGCTTGGTGACAATGCTACAGTTGTTTTATAAAGCGTGCTTGGTGACAATGCTACAGTTGTTTTATAAAGCGTGCTTGGTGACAATGCTACAGTTGTTTTATAAAGCTTGCAGGGTGACATTGCTACAGTTGTTTATAAAGCGTGCAGGGTGACAATGCTACAGTTGTTTTATAAATCTTGCAGGGTGACAATGCTACAGTTGTGTTATAAAGCGAGCAGGGTGACAATGCTACAGTTGGTTTATAAAGCGTGCTTGGTAACAATGCTACAGTTGTTGTATAAAGCGTGCTTGGTGACAATGCTACAGTTGTTTTATAAAGCGTGCTTGGTGACAGTGCTACATTTGTTTTATAAAGCGTGCTTGATGACAGTGCTACAGTTGTTTTATAAAGCGTGCAGGGTGACAGTGCTACAGTTGTTTTATAAAGCGTGCAGGGTAACAGTGCTACAGTTGTTTTATAAAGCGTGCATGGTGACAGTGCTACAGTTGTTTTATAAAGCTTGCTTGGTGACAGTGCTACATTTGTTTTATAAAGCGTGCTTGATGACAGTGCTACAGTTGTTTTATAAAGCTTGCAGGGTGACACTGCTACAGTTGTTTTATAACGCGTGCAGGGTGACAGTGCTACAGTTGTTTTATAAATCTTGCAGGGTGACAATGCTACAGTTGTTTTATAAAGCGAGCAGGGTGACAATGCTACAGTTGTTTTATAAAGCGTGCTTGGTGACAATGCTACAGTTTTTTTTATAAAGCGTGCTTGGTGACAGTGCTACAGTTGTTTTATAAAGCGTGCAGGGTGACAGTGCTACAGTTGTTTTATAAAGCGTGCAGGGTAACAGTGCTACAGTTGTTTTATAAAGCATGCATGGTGACAGTGCTACAGTTGTTTTATGCAGCTTGCTTGGTGACAGTGCAACAGTTGTTTTATAAAGCTTGCAGGGTGACACTGCTACAGTTGTTTTAAAAAGCGTGCAGGGTGACAGTGCTACAGTTGTTTTATAACTCTTGCAGGGTGACAATGCTACAGTTGTTTTATAAAGCTTGCTTGGTGACAGTGCAAAAGTTGTTTTATAAAGCTTGCAGGGTGACACTGCAACAGTTGTTTTATAAAGCGTGCTTGGTGACAATGCTACAGTTGTTTTAAAAAGCGTGCTTGGTGACAGTGCTACAGTTGTTTTATAAATCTTGCAGGGTGACAATGCTACAGTTGTTTTATAAAGCGAGCAGGGTGACAATGCTACAGTTGTTGTATAAAGCGTGCTTGGTGACAGTGCTACAGTTGTTTTATAAAGCGTACTTGATGACAATGCTACAGCTGTTGTATAAAGCGTTCTTGGTGACAGTGCTACAGTTGTTTTATAAAGTGTACTTGATGACAATGCTACAGTTGTTGTATAAAGCGTGCTTGGTGACAATGCTACAGTTGTTTTATAAAGCGTGCTTGGTGACAATGCTACAGTTGTTTTATAAAGCGTGCAGGGTGACAGTGCTACAGTTGTTTTATAAAGCGTGCTTGGTGACAATGCTACAGTTGTTTTATAAAGCGTGCTTTGTGACAATGCTACAGTTGTTTTATAAAGCGTGCTTGGTGACAATGCTACAGTTGTTTTATAAAGCGTGCTTTGTGACAATGCTACAGTTGTTTTATAAAGCGTACTTGGTGACAATGCTACAGTTGTTTTATAAAGCGTGCTTGGTGAAAGTGATAAGGTTGTTTTATAAAGCGTGCTTGATGACAGTGCTACAGTTGTTTTATAAAGCGTGCTTGGTGACAATGATACAGTTGTTTTATAAAGCGTACCTGATGACAATGCTACAGTTGTTTTATAAATCGTGCTTGGTGACAATGCTACAGTTGTTTTATAAATCGTGCTTGGTGACAATGCTACAGTTGTTTTATAAAGCGTGCTTGGTGACAATGCTACATTTGTTATATAAAGCGTGATTGGTGACAGTGCTACAGTTGTTTTATAAAGCTTGCAGGGTGACAATGCTACAGTTGTTTTATAAAGCGTGATTGGTGACAGTGCTACAGTTGTTTTATAAAGCGTGCTTGGTGACAGTGCTACAGTTGTTTTATAAAGCGTGCTTGGTGACAATGCTACAGTTGTTGTTATAAAGCGTGCTTGGTGACAATGCTACAGTTGTTTTATAAAGCGAGCAGGGTGACAATGCTACAGTTGTTTTATAAAGCGTGCTTGGTGACAGTGCTACAGTTGTTTTATAAAGCTTGCAGGGTGACACTGCTACAGTTGTCTTATAAAGCGTGCAGGGTGACAGTGCTACAGTTGTTTTATAAACCTTGCAGGGTGACACTGCTACAGTTGTTTTATAAAGCGTGCAGGGTGACAGTACTACTGTTGTTTTATAAAGCTTGCAGGGTGACAATGCTACATTTGTTTTATAAAGCGAGCATGGTGACAATGCTACAGTTGTTTTTAAAAGCTTGCAGGGTGACACTGCTACAGTTGTTTTATAAAGCGTGCAGGGTGACAGTACTACAGTTGTTGTATAAAGCTTGCAGTATGACAATGCTACATTTGTTTTATAAAGCGAGCAGGGTAACAATGCTACAGTTGTTTTATAAAGCGTGCTTGGTGACAATGCTACAGTTGTTGTATAAAGCGTGCTTGGTGACAATGCTACAGTTGTATTATAAAGCGTGCTTGGTGACAGTGATACAGTTGTTTTATAAAGCGTGCTAGGTGACAGTGCTACATTTGTTTTATAAAGCGTGCTTGGTGACAATGATACAGTTGTTTTATAAAGCGTGCTAGGTGACAATGCTACAGATGTTTTATAAAGCGTGCTTGGTGACAGTGCTACAGTTGTTTTTATAAAGCTTGCTTGGTGACAGTGCTACATTTGTTTTATAACGCGTGCTTGGTGACAGTGCTACAGTTGTTTATAAAGCGTGCTTGATGACATTGCTACAGTTGTTTTATAAAGCGTGCTTGGTGACAGTGCTACAGTTGTTTTATAAAGCGTGCAGGGTGACATTGCTACATTTGTTTTATATAGCGTGCTTGGTGACAATGCTACAGTTGTTTTATAAAGCATGATTGGTGAAAGTGCTACAGTTGTTTTATAAAGCGTGCTTGGTGACATTGCTACAGTTGTTTTATAAAGCGTGCTAGGTGGCAATGCTACAGTTGTTTTATAAAGCGTGCTTGGTGACAGTGCTACAGTTGTTTTATAGAGCGTGCTAGATGGCAATGCTACAGTTGTTTTATAAAGCGTGCTTGGTGACAATGATACAGATGTTTTAAAAAGCGTGCTAGGTGGCAATGCTACAGTTGTTTTATAAAGCGTACTTGATGACAATGCTACAGTTGTTTTATAAAGCGTGCTTGGTGACAATGCTACAGTTGTTTTATAAAGCGTGCTAGGTGACAATGCTACAGTTGTTTTATAAAGCGTGCTTGGTGACAATGCTACAGTTGTTTTATAAAGTGTGCTTGGTGACAGTGATACAGTTGTTTTATAAAGCGTACTTGATGACAATGCTACAGTTGTTTTATAAAGCGTGCTTGGTGACAATGCTACAGTTGTTTTATAAAGCGTGCTTGGTGACAATGCTACAGTTGTTTTATAAAGCGTGCTAGGTGACAATGCTACAGTTGTTTTATTTAGTTTAATCATATTTTATTGCTCGATTAGTTTTTTTTACATATATACATGTGAATACAAACATGACAAATTAAAGAAAAGCAAACGGGTCGGGCCACAAGTTCTAGCAACATTAGTTACGGCCCTTCCCGACAGATAGTAATTCAAGAGAAATAGCGACTAATGATTTCAAGCATAAATAATGAAATATAGCGAATTTTTTCTCAAATTCCTATTTATGAAAAGAGTACATGTTGTATAATTATAAAAACAAAATAATAAAGAATAAGATAAAGAAAGACGTATGAGATAGGGAGGGCGACAGAGAGAGGCGATGAGGGAGGAGAGAGATTGTGATCGTAGGAGAGAATGAAAAAAGGTAATTTTCTAATTACAATGTCCAGCGCTCAAGTCCAGTTCACTGCAGTCAGCCGCCATGTTAGGGCACATATCTATATAAGTTTACTCATAGCGAAATAGCATTCAGATAGAGACCAATGATTATGTGAATCTGTTGGAGTGTTTTATGAATAATTGAACTTCTGTAAAAAGTAGTCTGTTTTCATCTGCCGAATAGTCATCCTTACCATATAGTAATGTTTGTGTACTCAGAGGGTGATATGTAATGGTAGCTGTAAATAAGTGTAGTCTTTGAGCACGGAATAGACAGCAATTAAAGAAGTAGTGTTCAGCATCTTCCGTGTGAAAACCACAGTCACATGTGGGACTATCGCGTAAATGATTTCTATAGAGGTCACCATTCAAGTTGCTACAAAAATTTCGTATTCGAGCATGGTAAACTGAATATGATCTTTCACCATTAAGGAAATGTTGGGGAACTATCGGAGGTTTAAACTTATCCTTGAGTTTGGATTTGAAAATATTGAGCGTTGCAGAGTTCCTTGTGATTGGGTCAAGGTTATTCCAAAGGGCAGTAGAAGCCGGTATAAATGAATTTGAAAAAATGTGTGTACGACGAGCCATTGTGATGTAATCATTTTTATTACGGAGTGGGTATGGTACCGATTCAGAAACGGTAATGGGAATTATATTAGCTAAATATTCTGGTAGATTTCCATGTTTTGCTTTATAAATTGTTATAAGTTTCTGTATGTTACGTCTATTGGTTAGAGACACCCAGCCTATTTCGGTTGATAAACGATCAATAGAAACAGATCTTGTAAGACCAGTAACAATACGTGCAGCTTCATACTGAATTCTTTCTAAGGATAGTTTTTCGTATTCAGCGCAGCCAGCCCAAACAATTGATGCATATTCTAAAATAGGTCTCATATATGAAATATAAATTTGATTAAGTGCATTACGTTTTACTCTAAACTTTAATGCTCTCATCGAACCAAGAACTCTAGAAGCTGAAGCTATTATATTGTTAACGTGAGTATGCCATTTACCATCGGAACTTAAGGTAACACCTAAGTGTTTGTGATTTTCCACGTAATCAAGTTGAATATTGTTAAAATTGAGAACTGGTCTGCGTTCAGACCCCAGGGTAAAAAACATTACTTCTGTTTTATTCGGGTTAAAATTCACAAGCCACTGACGGGACCAGTCTGTAATTTTCTGGAGATCACTATTAAGGGTAGTTTCCATGTATGTAATATCAGAAGATGAAACAGCTAGAGAACTGTCATCTGCAAAGAGACGAGTAATGCTGACCAAACTATCAGCAATATCATTAACATAGATTAAGAAAAGAAGGGGTCCAAGTACTGAACCTTGAGGCACACCTGCAGATACAATTTTTGAGTTTGAAAGCTCGGATCCAACAAATACTCTTTGGCTACGATTGGATAGGTATGTTTTTGTCCATTGCAGATTGTGTCCATCAATTCCATTTTGTCTTAGTTTGAATAATAATCCTTCATGCCAAACACGATCGAACGCTTTCGATATATCGCAATACACCATACACGTGGGAACTTTATTATCAAACGACTGACAAATCTGGTGGTAAATGTCTAATAATTGGTAAACCGTTGAATGACCTGGAAGAAATCCAGATTGTTTAGGGTATATAAGATTGTTAAAATACAAGTGGTTATAAAAGTGCTTAAAACAACTCTTTCCATGACTTACCAACACAGCTTATCAGAGATATTGGCCTGTAATTGGCAGGGGACTTCCTGTCGCCCTTTTTGAATAGAGGCATAACAGTAGCTGATTTCCAAGGATCAGGGTAATTACCTTCGCTCAGTGATCTATTATAAAGTATACTTAACGGTTTACAAATTGTGAGTTTGCATTCTTTTAGCATTCTGTGACTTACCTCATCGGGACCTGAGGCTTTATTAATTAACAATGTTGATAAAATATCTATAATTTCTCGCTCAGTAATGATAAACGGTTGCAAGGTATTGGGAGTTTTTCTAGTGAAGTGTGGTAGTGTCGTTTGTGAAGAGTCGACAGTAGAGATTGAAACAAAATAGTTATTAAGACAGTTAGCTTTTTCGGTGTCAGTAACCTCTACATCGTTTTCTTCTGTGCATAACGGTGGTATAGTTTCACAATTTTTATTGTCTTTAACTAGCATTTTAAGCATCTTCCAATAAAATCGGGGATTATTTGAACTACTATCACTTAAAGTGGTTTCTATGTCATTAAAGAATCGTTCTTTTGCATGTTTTTTAAGATTATTTACTTTGTTTCGAAGAAGTTTATATTTGATCCAGTCTGTTGGTTTATTTGTGTTAATAGACTTTTGTTTTTGACGATCTCTTTGGCGAGATGTACGGCGAATTTTAGAGTCATACCAAGGCTTATCGTTAGGTCTTATTGTAACATAGTTTGAGGGGATACATTTTTCGGATAATTCAATAAACTTTTTAGTAAATAGAGCGGTTGCATCGTGAATTGAATTCGATTGTAGGAAGGTCCAGTCAGTATTTGTTATCAGCTCATTAAATTGATTAAAATCTGCTCTTTTATAATTCCACAAACGTCTTTTGTATGGAATTGAGGCTGGTCGATCAACTTTAATATAAATGAAGGTACCAAGATGGTCACTAATATTACCTGGCGTGTCAAAAGTACCAGAGTGTAACACCGAAACGTCATGGGAAATAGCAATGGGGTCAATGAGTGTGGACGAATGAGCTGTGATTCGTGTTGGTTCCGATATAACATTGTGCATATTATTTATAATTAAAATATCGCGAAATTTGTGATTGTTCATGTTCAATTGGTCCTCATTAATGTCACCTAAAAGCAATACTTTTCCACCAAGATCAAACGCCTTCTCAAGACATGTGTTTAACCTGTCCCAAAAAGCCACTGTTGTATGAGGTGGTCTATATAAGTTGGCAATCAAGTAAAACTCATTTCTGCATTTAATTTGAATCCAAAGTGATTCAGGTAAATAATTATCTAGCTCCAAAATTCTTTTACTTGACAAGTGTTCTGTTACATATATTAAAAGTCCACCTGAATGACAGGTATTATCTTTTCGGTATATTTCACCAAAGCCTTCAAGTGCCAATGATTCTGTACAAACGGTCCCATCTAAGTGTGTCTCAGTGAGGCAAATTAAGTCGAAATCCAGCCAGTTATCAGAAATAAATTCCAATTTGTTTCGGATACTTCTTATATTTTGATGGAGAATCGAGAGACATTTGCCCTGATCAATAATAGGACCTGGGTTTCTTGCTACATCACCAGCTAATAATATTAATTTAAACAGGAGGACAGGAAAATGTAGATTGTTGCCCAAAAAGTCGCTGAATATTAAGCTATTATCGATATTAATTAATGAAACTGTCAGTACAAACTGAACATTTACTATACTGGAATTCATTATTTTAGCTAACTTTCTAATGATATAAAGGCCCTGTGTAAGATAATTCAATAATGTCAGTAGTAGTATAATTGTTAGAGGATACCTGTAAAAATATTCGATCTTAGACATTTTCTGAGTGCTATTGTTAAATAAACCTATTGCAAGTTGTTTTATAAAGCGTGCTAGGTGACAATGCTACAGTTGTTTTATAAAGCGTGCTAGGTGACAATGCTACAGTTGTTTTATAAAGCGTGCTTGGTGACAGTGATACAGTTGTTTTATAAATCGTTCTTGGTGACAATGCTACAGTTGTTTTATAAAGCGTGCTAGGTGGCAATGCTACAGTTGTTTTATGAAGCGTGCTAGGTGGCAATGCTACAGTTGTTTTATAAAGCGTGCTTGGTGACAATGCTACAGTTGTTTTATAAAACGTGCTTGGTGACAATGCTACAGTTGTTTTATAAAGCGTGCTTGGTGACAATGCTACAATTGTTTTATAAATCGTGCTTGGTGACAATGCTACAGTTGTTTTATAAAGCGTGCTAGGAGACAATGCTACAGTTGTTTTATAAATCGTGCTTGGTGACAATGCTACAGTTGTTTTATAAAGCGTGCTTGGTGACAATGCTACAGTTGTTTTATAAATCGTGCTTGGTGACAATGCTACAGTTGTTTTATAAAGCGTGCTTGGTGACAATGCTACAGTTGTTTTATAAATCGTGCTTGGTGACAATGCTACAGTTGTTTTATAAAGCGTGCTTGGTGACAGTGCTACAGTTGTTTTATAAAGCTTGCAGGGTGACAATGCTACAGTTGTTTTATAAAGCGTGATTGGTGACAGTGCTACAGTTGTTTTATAAAGCGTGCTTTGTGGCAGTGCTACACTTGTTTTATAAAGCGTACTTGGTGACAATGCTACAGTTGTTTTATAAAGCGAGCAGGGTGACAATGCTACAGTTGTTTTATAAAGCGTGCTTGGTGACAATGCTACAGTTGATTTATAAAGCGTGCAGGGTGACAGTGCTACAGTTGTTTTATAAAGCTTGCAGGGTGACACTGCTACAGTTGTTTTATAAAGCGTGCAGGGTGACAGTGCTACAGTTGTTTTTATAAAGCTTGCACGGTGACACTGCTACAGTTGTTTTATAAAGCGTGCAGGGTGACAGTACTACTGTTGTTTTATAAAGCTTGCAGGGTGACAATGCTACATTTGTTTTATAAAGTGAGCAGGGTGACAATGCTACACTTGTTTTTTAAAGCTTGCAGGGTGACACTGCTACAGTTGTTTTATAAAGCGTGCAGGGTTACAGTACTACAGTTGTTTTATAAATTTTGCAGTGTGACAATGCTAAATTTGTTTTATAAAGCGAGCAGGGTGACAATGCTACATTTGTTTTATAAAGCGTGCTTGGTGACAATGCTACAGTTGTTTTATAAAGCGTGCTTGGTGACAGTGATACAGTTGTTTTATAAAGCTTGCTTGGTGACAGTGCTACATTTGTTTTATAACGCATGCTTGGTGACAGTGCTACAGTTGTTTATAAAGCGTGCTTGGAGACATTGCTACATTTGTTTTATAAAGCATGCTTGGTGACAGTGCTACAGTTGTTTTATAAAGCGTGCTTGGTGACAATGCTACAGTTGTTGCTATAAAGCGTGCTTGGTGACAATGCTACAGTTGTTTTATAAAGCGTGCTTGGTGACAATGCTACAGTTGTTTTATAAAGCGTGCTTGGTCACAATGCTACAGTTGTTGTTATAAAGCGTGCTTGGTGACAATGCTACAGTTGTTTTATAAAGCCTGCTTGGTGACAATGCTACAGTTGTTATATAAAGCGTGCTTGGTGACAGTGCTACAGTTGTTTTATAAAGCTTGCAGGGTGACAATGCTACAGTTGTTTTATAAAGCGTGATTGGTGACAGTGCTACAGTTGTTTTATAAAGCGTGCTTGGTGACAGTGCTACAGTTGTTTTATAAAGCGAGCAGGGTGACAATGCTACAGTTGTTTTATAAAGCGTGCTTGGTGACAATGCTACAGTTGTTTTACAAAGCGTGCAGGGTGACAGTGTTACAGTTGTTTTATAAAGCTTGCAGGGTGACACTGCTACAGTTGTTTTATAAAGCGTGCAGGGTGACAGTGCTACAGTTGTTTTATAAAGCTTGCAGGGTGACACTGCTACAGTTGTTTTATAAAGCGTGCTAGGTGGCAATGCTACAGTTGTTTTATAAAGCGTGCTAGGTGACAGTGCTACAGTTATTTTATAAAGCGTGATTGGTGACAATGCTACAGTTGTTTTATAAAGCGTTCTTGGTGACAGTGCTACAGTTGTTTTATAGAGAGTGCTTGGTGACAATGCTACATTTGTTTTATAAAGCGTGCTTGGTGACAGTGCTACAGATGTTTTATAGATAGTGCTTGGTGACAGTGCTACATTTGTTTTATAAAGCGTGCTTGGTGAAATTGCTACATTTGTTTTATAAAGCGTGCTTGGTGACAGTGCTACAGTTGTTTTATAAACCGTGCTTGGTGACATTGCTACATTTGTTTTATAAAGTGTGCTTGGTGACAGTGCTACAGTTGTTTTATAAAGCGTGCTTGGTGACATTGCTACAGTTGTTTTATAAAGCATGCCTGGTGACAGTGCTACAGTTGTTTTATAAAGCGTATTTGGTGACAATGCTACAGTTGTTTTTATAAAGAGTGCTTGGTGACAATGCTACAGTTGTTTTATAAAGCGTGCTAGGTGACAGTGCTACAGTTGTTTATAAAGCGTGCTAGGTGACAATGCTACAGTTGTTGTATAAAGCGTGCTTGGTGACAATGCTACAGTTGTTTTATAAAGCGTGCTTGGTGACAATGCTACAGTTGTTTTATAAAGCGTACTTGGTGACAATGCTACAGTTGTTTTATAAAGCTTGCAGGGTGACAATGCTACAGTTGTTTTATAAAGCATGATTGGTGACAATGCTACAGTTGTTTTATAAAGCGTGCTTGGTGACATTGCTTCATTTGTTATATAAAGCTTGCATGGTGACATTGCTACCTTTGTTTTATAAAGCGTGCTTGGTGACAGTGCTACAGATGTTTTATAAAGCGTGTTTGGTGACAATGCTACAGTTTATTTTATAAAGCGTGCTTGGTGACAGTGCTACAGTTGTTTTATAAAGCGTGCTTGGTGACAGTGCAACATTTGTTTTATAAAGCGTGCTTGGTGACAATGCTACAGTTTATTTTATAAAGCGTGCTTGGTGACAGTGCTACAGTTGTTTTATAAAGCGTGCTTGGTGACAGTGCAACAGTTGTTTTATAAAGCGTGCTTGGTGACAATGCTACATTTGTTTTATAAAGCGTGCTTGGTGGCAATGCTACATTTGTTTTATAAAGCGTGCTTGGTGACAATGCTACAGTTGTTTTATAAAGCGTGTGTGGTTGCTTGGTGACAATGCTACAGTTGATTTTATAAAGCGTGCTTGGTGACAATGCTACAGTTGTTTTATAAAGCGTGCTTGGTGACAGTGCTACAGTTGTTTTATAAAGCGAGCTTGGTGACAATGCTACATTTGTTTTATAAAGCGTGCTTGGTGACAATGCTACAGTTGTTTTATAAAGCGTGTTTGGTTGCTTGGTGACAATGCTACCGTTGATTTTATAAAGCGTGCTAGGTGGCAATGCTACAGTTGTTTTATAAAGCGTGCTAGGTGACAGTGCTACAGTTATTTTATAAAGCGTGATTGGTGACAATGCTACAGTTGTTTTATAAAGCGTTCTTGGTGACAGTGCTACAGTTGTTTTATAGAGAGTGCTTGGTGACAATGCTACATTTGTTTTATAAAGCGTGCTTGGTGACAGTGCTACAGATGTTTTATAGATAGTGCTTGGTGACAGTGCTACATTTGTTTTATAAAGCGTGCTTGGTGAAATTGCTACATTTGTTTTATAAAGCGTGCTTGGTGACAGTGCTACAGTTGTTTTATAAACCGTGCTTGGTGACATTGCTACATTTGTTTTATAAAGTGTGCTTGGTGACAGTGCTACAGTTGTTTTATAAAGCGTGCTTGGTGACATTGCTACAGTTGTTTTATAAAGCATGCCTGGTGACAGTGCTACAGTTGTTTTATAAAGCGTATTTGGTGACAATGCTACAGTTGTTTTTATAAAGAGTGCTTGGTGACAATGCTACAGTTGTTTTATAAAGCGTGCTAGGTGACAGTGCTACAGTTGTTTATAAAGCGTGCTAGGTGACAATGCTACAGTTGTTGTATAAAGCGTGCTTGGTGACAATGCTACAGTTGTTTTATAAAGCGTGCTTGGTGACAATGCTACAGTTGTTTTATAAAGCGTACTTGGTGACAATGCTACAGTTGTTTTATAAAGCTTGCAGGGTGACAATGCTACAGTTGTTTTATAAAGCATGATTGGTGACAATGCTACAGTTGTTTTATAAAGCGTGCTTGGTGACATTGCTTCATTTGTTATATAAAGCTTGCATGGTGACATTGCTACCTTTGTTTTATAAAGCGTGCTTGGTGACAGTGCTACAGATGTTTTATAAAGCGTGTTTGGTGACAATGCTACAGTTTATTTTATAAAGCGTGCTTGGTGACAGTGCTACAGTTGTTTTATAAAGCGTGCTTGGTGACAGTGCAACATTTGTTTTATAAAGCGTGCTTGGTGACAATGCTACAGTTTATTTTATAAAGCGTGCTTGGTGACAGTGCTACAGTTGTTTTATAAAGCGTGCTTGGTGACAGTGCAACAGTTGTTTTATAAAGCGTGCTTGGTGACAATGCTACATTTGTTTTATAAAGCGTGCTTGGTGGCAATGCTACATTTGTTTTATAAAGCGTGCTTGGTGACAATGCTACAGTTGTTTTATAAAGCGTGTGTGGTTGCTTGGTGACAATGCTACAGTTGATTTTATAAAGCGTGCTTGGTGACAATGCTACAGTTGTTTTATAAAGCGTGCTTGGTGACAGTGCTACAGTTGTTTTATAAAGCGAGCTTGGTGACAATGCTACATTTGTTTTATAAAGCGTGCTTGGTGACAATGCTACAGTTGTTTTATAAAGCGTGTTTGGTTGCTTGGTGACAATGCTACCGTTGATTTTATAAAGCGTGCTTGGTGACAATGCTACAGTTGTTTTATAAAGCGTGCTTGGTGACAGTGCTACAGTTCTTTTATGCAGCGTGATTGGTGACAGTGCTACAGTTCTTTTATGCAGCGTACTTGGTGAGAATGCTACAGTTGTTTTATAAAGCGTGCTTGGTGACACTGCTACAGTTGTTTTATAAAGCGTGCTTGGTGACAATGCTACAGTTGTTTTATAAAGCCTGCTTGGTGACAGTGCTACAGTTGTTTTATAAAGCGTGCTTGGTGACAATGCTACAGTTGTTTTATAAAGCGTGCTTGGTGATAATGCTACAGTTGTTTTATAAAGCGTTATTGGTGACAGTGCTAAAGTTGTTTTATAAAGCGTGCTTGGTGACAATGCTACAGTTGTTTTATAAAGCGTGCTTGGTGACACTGCTACAGTTGTTATATAAAGCGTGTTTGGTGACAATGCTACAGTTGTTTTATAAAGCTTGCAGGGTGACAATGCTACAGATGTTTTATAAAACGTGATTGGTGACAGTGCTACAGTTGTTTTATAAAGCGTGCTTGGTGACAGTGCTACAGTTGTTTTATAAAGCATGTTGGTGACAATGCTACAGTTGTTTTATAAAGCGAGCAGGGTGACAATGCTACAGTTGTTTTATAAAGCGTGCTTGGTGACAATACTACAGTTGTTTTATAAAGCTTGCTTGGTGACAATGCTACAGTTGTTTTATAACGCGTGCAGGGTGACAGTGCTACAGTTGTTTTATAAAGCGTGCAGGGTGACACTGCTACAGTTGTTTTATAAAGCATCCAGGGTGACAGTACTACAGTTGTTTTATAAAGCTTGCAGGGTGACAATGCTACATTTGTTTTAATAAGCGAGCAGGGTGACAATGCTACAGTTGTTTTATAAAGCGAGCAGGGTGACACTGCTACAGTTGTTTTATAAAGCGTGCAGGGTGACAGTACTACAGTTGTTTTATACAGCTTGCAGGGTGACAATGCTACATTTGTTTTATAAAGCGAGCAGGGTGACAATGCTACAGTTGTTTTATAAAGCTTACTTGGTGACAATGCTACAGTTGTTGTATAAAGCGTGTTTGGTGACAGTGCTACAGTTGTTTTATAATGCGTGCTTGGTGACAATGCTACAGTTGTTTTATAATGCGTGCTTGGTGACAATGCTACAGTTGTTTTATAATGCGTGCTTGGTGACAGTGCTACAGTTGTTTTATAAAGCGTGCTTGGTGACATTGCGACAGTTGTTTTATAAAGCGTGCTTGGTGACAATGCTACAGTTGTTTTTTAAAGCGTGCATGGTGACAGTGCTACTTTTGTTTTATAAAGCGTGCTTGGTGACAGTGCTACAGTTGTTTTATAAAACGTACTTGGTGACAGTGCTACAGTTGTTTTATGACAAACTATTTAGATTGCGTCACTATCTAGTACATCTTGAAACTCCTAATATAGTGTATATAATTATGTACTCACTCAATCCATCTTGAACGTACGAGTGTATATAATTATGTACACACTCAATCCATCTTGAACGTACGAGTGTATATAATTATGTACTCACTCAATCCATATTGAACGTATGAGTGTATATAATTATGTACTCACTCACTCAATCCATCTTGAACGTACGAGTGTATATGATGATGTACTCACGCAATCCATCTTGAACGTACGAGTGTATATAAGTATGTACTCACTCACTCAATCCATCTTGAACGTACGAGTGTATATAATTATGTACTCACTCAATCCATCTTGAACGTACGAGTGTATATAATTATGTACTCACTCACTCAATCCATCTTGAACGTACGAGTGTATATTATTAATGTACTCACTCAATCCATCTTGAACGTAGGAGTGTATATAATTATGTACTCACTCACTCAATCCATCTTGAACGTACGAGTGTATATTATTAATGTACTCACTCAATCCATCTTGAACGTGCGAGTGTATATAATTATGTACTCACTCAATCCATCTTGAACGTGCGAGTGTATATAATTATGTACTCACTCAATCCATATTGAACGTACGAGTGTATATAATTATGTACTCACTCAATCCATCTTGAACGTACGAGTGTATATAATTATGTACTCACTCAATCCATCTTGAACGTACGAGTATATATAATTATGTACTCACTCAATCCATCTTGAACGTACGAGTGTATATAATTATGTACTCACTCAATCCATCATGAACGTACTAGTGTATATAATTATGTACTCACTCACTCAATCCACCTTGAACGTACGAGTGTATATAATTATGTACTCACTCAATCCATCTTGAACGTACGAGTGTATATAATTATGTACTCACTCAATCCATCTTGAACGTACGAGTGTATATAAGTATGTACTCACTCACTCAATCCATCTTGAACCTACGAGTGTATATAATTATGAACTCACTCAATCCATCTAGAACGTGCGAGTGTATATAATTATGTACTCACTCACTCACTCCATCTTGAACGTACGAGTGTATATAATTATGTACTCGCTCAATCCATCTTGAACGTACGAGTGTATATAATTATGTACTCACTCACTCACTCCATCTTGAACGTACGAGTGTATATAAGTATGTACTCACTCAATCCATCTTGAACGTACGAGTGTATATAAGTATGTTTGATCGTATGAGTGTATATAATTATGTACTCACTCAATCCATCTTGAACGTACGAGTGTATATAATTATGTACTCATTTACTCAATCCATCTAGAACGTACGAGTGTATATAATTATGTACGCACTCACTCAATCCATCTAGAACGTATGAGTGTATATAATTTATGTACTCACTCAATCCATCTTGAACGTACGAGTGACTTGTGTGGAGATTTTACAAATGTTAATATGTTATGAATGCATGATCCGTGATGGTTAATGTGATATGTAGCCCTGTCTAATTTTACTGTTATTAGACAATATGCCATTAATCATTCACAGTAAGGCACTATTTACTTAGTAAACAGTAAGAATATAAACCTGACCTCCTGTTTATATTAAGTCAGTGAAGGCCGAGTAGCTAAATTGTACTAACAAGCCCCAAACTACAATAAATACCGGATACTGATTAGTTCTTTTTCTGACACATGTATTTAAGATGGAGAATGTTATTATATATAATGACTTCCCATGAGACGTCTTAAATAATCTAGACGAAATATTAAATGTATTTAGTTGTTCGCTAAATATAAGATAACTGATCATTCCTAAGCATTGGTTATAAATGGTGACGTATATATGTCGTCATTGGATAACATGCATATGGATACGTCTGATTTATATGAATAGTAAATAAGTGTTAATGGACAACATGCATGCACATATTGCTTCTATCATAGGGGGGATTATAGCGTAATCATGCATTGTACATAGTGCTTCTATCATAGACTGGAAATATAGCGTAATCATGCATTGTACATAGTGCTTCTATCATAGACTGGAAATATAGCGTAATCATGCATTGTACATAGTGCTTCTATCATAGGCTGGAATTATAGCGTAATCATGCATTGTACATAGTGCTTCTATCATAGGCTGGAATTATAGCGTAATCATGCATTGTACATAGTGCTTCTATCATAGGCTGGAATTATAGCGTAATCATGCATTGTACATAGTGCTTCTATCATAGGCTGGAATTATAGCGTAATCATGCATTGTACATAGTGCTTCTATCATAGGGGGGATTATAGCGTACTCATGCATTGTACATAGTGCTTCTATCATAGGGGGATTATAGCGTAATCATGCATTGTACATAGTGCTTCTATCATAGGGGGGATTATAGCGTACTCATGCATTGTACATAGTGCTTCTATCATAGGGGGATTATAGCGTACTCATGCATTGTACATATGCTTCTATCATAGACTGGAATTATAGCGTAATCATGCATTGTACATAGTGCTTCTATCATAGGGGGGATTATAGCGTACTCATGCATTGTACATAGTGCTTCTATCATAGGGGGGATTATAGCGTACTCATGCATTGTACATATTGCTTCTATCATAGACTGGAATTATAGCGTAATCATGCATTGTACATAGTGCTTCTATCATAGGCTGGAATTATAGCGTAATCATGCATTGTACATAGTGCTTCTATCATAGGGGGGATTATAGCGTAATCATGCATTGTACATAGTGCTTCTATCATAGGCTGGAATTATAGCGTAATCATGCATTGTACATAGTGCTTCTATCATAGGGGGGATTATAGCGTACTCATGCATTGTACATAGTGCTTCTATCATAGGGGGGATTATAGCGTAATCATGCATTGTACATAGTGCTTCTATCATAGGGGGGATTATAGCGTAATCATGCATTGTACATAGTGCTTCTATCATAGGCTGGAATTATAGCGTAATCATGCATTGTACATAGTGCTTCTATCATAGGGGGGATATAGCGTAATCATGCATTGCATAGTGCTTCTATCATAGGGGGGATTATAGCGTAATCATGCATTGTACATAGTGCTTCTATCATAGGCTGGAATTATAGCGTAATCATGCATTGTACATAGTGCTTCTATCATAGGGGGGATTATAGCGTACTCATGCATTGTACATATTGCTTCTATCATAGACTGGAATTATAGCGTAATCATGCATTGTACATAGTGCTTCTATCATAGACTGGAAATATAGCGTAATCATGCATTGTACATAGTGCTTCTATCATAGGGGGGATTATAGCGTACTCATGCATTGTACATAGTGCTTCTGTCATAGGCTGGATTATAGCGTAATCATGCATTGTACATAGTGCTTCTGTCATAGGCTGGATTATAGCGTAATCATGCATTGTACATAGTGCTTCTGTCATAGGCTGGATTATAGCGTACTCATGCATTGTACATAGTGCTTCTATCATAGGGGGGATTATAGCGTAATCATGCATTGTACATAGTGCTTCTATCGTAGGCTGGAATTATAGCGTACTCATGCATTGTACATAGTGCTTCTATCATAGGGGGGATTATAGCGTAATCATGCATTGGATTTGAAAACCAAACATACATCGATGATAAACATTAATATACATTGTGAGTTCTATATAGATGCGAAACATTAACGTACATTATATGTTATATAGAGGATAACCATTAACATACATGGTGGGTTATATAGAGGATAACCATTAACATACATGGTGGGTTATATAGACGATAACCATTAACATACATGGTGGGTTATATAGAGGATAACCATTAACATACATGGTGGGTTATATAGAGGATAACCATTAACATACATGGTGTGCTATATAGAGGATAACCGTTAACATACATTGTGGGTTATATAGAGGATAACCGTTAACATACATTGTGGGTTATATAGAGGATAACCATTAACATACATGGTGGGTTATATAGAGGATAACCATTAACATACATGGTGGGTTATATAGAGGATAACCATTAACATACATGGTGGGTTATATAGACGATAACCATTAACATACATGGTGGGTTATATAGACGATAACCATTAACATACATGGTGGGCTATATAACATACAGCCCCAGTTCGAGCCCCACTGGAGCCGTTACGATTGTGCCCTTAGGTAAGGCATTTAAATTCCACATTGCCTCTTCTCTCTCCCTCGTGGCGATGGATTCCATCAGGAATGAGGTCTCGAGAGTGATTTATATAAGTTGAAATAACTTGTTTCGCAATCGAGCTAAAATAAATGTGTATAAACTAACATACACTGGTTAGTCCGCTAAACGATCCTCCCAATTATTGCATACTCTAAGTTGCATGAAGACGATGTATTTAGACATTGGACAGTCTTCCAAAAGATCTCCAGATTGTTGCTATGTTCATCACTATCAATAGTGGATAAGTACAAGTATGTAGACATTGGACAAGCGACCATGCGATCCTCACATTGTTCTATTACATAATATTCATATAATTATTCATGGATTTGCTGTTTCTAGATGATAACGTAGTGTAATCACAGATCAAACGTCTACAGCATCCGTCCATTGTTTCATTTTAACTCTACACTGCCCTTCCATTGTTTCATTTTAGCTCTACACTGCCCATCCATTGTTTCATTGTAACTCTACACTGCCCGTCCACTGTTTCATTTTAGCTCTACACTGCCCGTCCATTGTTTCATTGTAACTCTACACTGCCCGTCCATTGTTTCATTTTAGCTCTACACTGCCCGTCCATTGTTTCATTTTAACTCTACATTGCCCGTCCATTGTTTCATTTTAAATCTACACTGCCCTTCCATTGTATCATATTAACTCTACATCGTCCTTCCATTGTTTCATATTAACTCTACACTGCCCTTCCATTGTATCATATTAACTGTACAACGTCCTTCCATTGTATCATATTAACTCTACATCGTCCTTCCATTGTATCATATTAACTCTACATCGTCCTTCCATTGTATCGTATTAACTCTACATCGTCCTTCCATTGTATCATATTAACTCTACATCGTCCTTCCATTGTATCGTATTAACTCTACATATTCGTTCCATTGTATCATATTAACTCTACATCGTCCTTCCATTGTATCATATTAACTCTACATCGTCCTTCCATTGTATCGTATTAACTCTACATCGTCCTTCCATTGTATCATATTAACGCTACATCGTCCTTCCATTGTATCGTATTAACTCTACATCGTCCTTCCATTGTATCATATTAACTCTACACTGCCCTTCCATTGTATCGTATTAACTCTACATATTCGTTCCATTGTATCATATTAACTCTACATATTCGTTCCATTGTTTCATGTTAACTCTACATCATCATTCCATTGTTTCCTGTTAACTCTGCAGCGTCATTCCATTGTTTCATGTTAACTCTACAACATCCTTTCATTGTTTCATGTTAACTTTACAGCGTCCTTCCATTGTTTCGTGTTAAATCTATAACATCATTCCATTGTTTCATGTTAACTCTACAGCATCATTCCATTGTTTCATGTTAAGTCTACAACATCATTCCATTGTTTCATGTTAACTCTACAACATCCTTTCATTGTTTCATGTTAACTTTACAGCGTCCTTCCATTGTTTCATGTTAAATCTACAACATCCTTTCATTGTTTCATGTTAACTCTACAGCACCATTCCATTGTTTCATGTTAAATCTACAGCACCATTCCATTGTTTCATGTTAACTCTACAGCACCATTCCATTGTTTCATGTTAACTCTACAGCACCATTCCATTGTTTCATGTTAACTCTACAGCACCATTCCATTGTTTCATGTTAAGTCTACAGCGTCATTCCATTGTTTCATGTTAACTCTACAGCACCATTCCATTGTTTCATGTTAACTCTACAGCACCATTCCATTGTTTCATGTTAACTCTACAGCGTCCTTCCATTGTTTCATGTTAACTCTACAGCACCATTCCATTGTTTCATGTTAACTCTACAGCGTCATTCCATTGTTTCATGTTAACTCTACAGCACCATTCCATTGTGTCATGTTAACTCTACAGCACCATTACATTGTTTCATGTTAACTCTACAGCATCATTCCATTGTTTCATGTTAACTCTACAACATCCTTTCATTGTTTCATGTTAACTCTACAACGTCCTTCCATTGTTTCATATTAACTCTACACTGCCCTTCCATTGTATCATATTAACTCTACATCGTCCTTCCATTGTATCATATTAACTCTACACTGCCCTTCCATTGTATCATATTAACTCTACATCGTCCTTCCATTGTATCATATTAACTCTACACTGCCCTTCCATTGTATCATATTAACTGTACAACGTCCTTCCATTGTATCATATTAACTCTACACTGCCCTTCCATTGTATCATATTAACTCTACAACGTCCTTCCATTTTATCATATTAACTCTACACTGCCCTTCCATTGTATCGTATTAACTCTACACTGCCCTTCCATTGTATCATATTAACTCTACATCGTCCTTCCATTGTATCATATTAACTCTACACTGCCCTTCCATTGTATCATATTAACTGTACAACGTCCTTCCATTGTATCATATTAACTCTACACTGCCCTTCCATTGTATCATATTAACTCTACAACGTCCTTCCATTTTATCATATTAACTCTACACTGCCCTTCCATTGTATCGTATTAACTCTACACTGCCCTTCCATTGTATCATATTAACTCTACATCGTCCTTCCATTGTATCATATTAACTCTACACTGCCCTTCCATTGTATCATATTAACTGTACAACGTCCTTCCATTGTATCATATTAACTCTACACTGCCCTTCCATTGTATCATATTAACTCTACAGCGTCCTTCCATTGTTTCATGTTAACTCTACAACAGCATTCCATTGTTTCATGTTAAATCTACAACATCATTCCATTGTTTCATGTTAACTCTACAGCACCATTCCATTGTATCATGTTAACTCTACAACATCATTCCATTGTTTCATGTTAACTCTACAGCACCATTCCATTGTATCATGTTAACTCTACAGCACCATTCCATTGTTTCATGTTAAATCTACACCATCATTCCATTGTTTCATGTTAACTCTACAGCACCATTCCATTGTTTCATGTTAACTCTACAGCGTCCTTCCATTGTTTCATGTTAACTCTACAGCACCATTCCATTGTTTCATGTTAACTCTACAGCACCATTCCATTGTTTCATGTTAACTCTACAGCACCATTCCATTGTTTCATGTTAACTCTACAGCACCATTCCATTGTTTCATGTTAACTCTACAGCACCATTCCATTGTTTCATGTTAACTCTACAGCACCATTCCATTGTTTCATGTTAACTCTACAGCACCATTCCATTGTTTCATGTTAACTCTACAGCGTCCTTCCATTGTTTCATGTTAACTCTACAGCGTCATTCCATTGTTTCATGTTAACCTTACTGCTTCCTTCCATTGTGTCATGTTAACTCTACAGCACCATTCCATTGTTTCATGTTAACTCTACAGCGTCCTTCCATTGTTTCATGTTAACTCTACAACAGCATTCCATTGTTTCATGTTAACCTTACTGCTTCCTTCCATTGTGTCATGTTAACTCTGCAGCTTCCTTCCATGGTATACATAGGTTTGCTTGTTGTAGGATATGTCTTGTGTTTGTACATACATTTGTCTTACATTTGTGTTGTTTACATGTCTGTATATTGTGTTCCTTATAAATATCAGGGAAATAAAGAATTATTATTATATAACACGTATCCATTGTTAGCAGAGAATAATGTAACCGTTTTGTTATTCCCCAAGATAGGTTCTACTATATCATACTATCTTATTTATTTAATCACTGGTCGTCACTCGTATTTTCGTATATTCGTATGTTCGTATTGTTCTGATATTTGTTTTAACATTTTCTGCTCTAGAGTTTAGAGGTTTATGCTCTAGAGTTTAGAGCTTGATGTTCTAGAGTTTAGAGCTTTATGCTCTAGAGTTTAGATGTTTCTGCTCTAGAGTTTATAGGTTTCTGCTCTAGAGTTTAGAGCTTTATGCTCTAGAGTTTAGATGTGTCTGCTCTAGAGAATAGAGGTTTATGCTCTAGAGTTTAGAGGTGTCTGCTCTAGAGTTTAGATGTTTCTGCTCTAGAGTTTAGATGTTTTTGCTCTAGAGTTTAGAGGTTCATGCTCTATAGTTTATATGTGTCTGCTCTAGAGTATAGAGGTTTCTGCTCTGGAATTTAGAGAGTTCTGCTCTATTACTTAGAGATTTCTGCTCAAGAGGTTAGAGGTTTATTCTCTATAGCTTAGTGGTTTCTGCTCTAGAGCTTAGAGGTGTCTGCTCTAGGGCGTAGAGGTATAAAGTTTAGATGTTTCTGCTATACCTATTAGAGGTTTATTCTCTATAGCTTAGTGGTTTCTGCTCTAGAGCTTAGAGGTGTCTGCTCTAGGGCGTATATGTGTCTGTTCTAGAGTTAAGAGGTTTCTGCTCTAGAGCGTAGAGGTGTCTGCTCTAGAGTTTAGATGTTTCTGCTATACATATTAGAGGTTTCTTCTCTAGAGTGTATATGTGTCTGTTCTAGAGTGTATAGGTTTCTGCTCTAGAGCGTAGATGTGTCTGTTTTAGAGTTTAGAGATTTTTGCTCTAGAGCGTAGATGTTTCTGCTCTAGAGTTTAGAGGTTTCTGCTCTAGAGTTTAGAGGTTTCTGCTATACCTATTAGAGGTTTCTGCTCTAGAGTGTATATGTGTCTGTTCTAGAGTTAAGAGGTTTCTGCTCTAGAGCGTAGAGGTGTCTGCTCTAGAGTTTAGATGTTTCTGCTATACATATTAGAGGTTTCTTCTCTAGAGTGTATATGTGTCTGTTCTAGAGTGTATAGGTTTCTGCTCTAGAGCGTAGATGTGTCTGTTTTAGAGTTTAGAGATTTTTGCTCTAGAGCGTAGATGTTTCTGCTCTAGAGTTTAGAGGTTTCTGCTCTAGAGTTTAGAGGTTTCTGCTCTAGAGTTTAGAGGTTTCTGCTCTAGAGTTTAGATGTTTCTGCTATACAGATTAGAGGTTTCTGCTCTAGAGTGTATATGTGTCTGTTCTAGAGTCTATAGGTTTCTGCTCTAGAGTTTAGAGGTTTCTGCTCTAGAGTTTAGAGGTTTCTGCTCTAGAGTTTAGAGGTTTATGCTCTAGAGTTTAGAGGTTTCTGCTCTAGAGTGTATATGTGTCTGTTCTAGAGTGAATATGTGTCTGCTCTAGAGTTTAGAGGCTTCTGCTATAGAGTTTAGAGGTTTCTGCTCTAGAGTTTAGATGTTTCTGCTCTAGAGTTTAGAGGTTTCTGCGCTAGAGTTTAGAGGTTTCTGCTCTAGAGTTTAGAGGTTTCTGCTCTAGAGCTTAGAGGTTTCTGCTCTAGAGTTTAGAGGTTTCTGCTCTGAGTCTATAGGTTTCTGCTCTAGAGTGTAGAGGCTTCTGCTCTAGAGTGAATATGTGTCTGTTCTATAGTCTATAGGTTTCTGCTCTAGAGTTTAGAGGTTTCTGCTCTAGAGTTTAGAGGTTTCTGCTCTAGAGTTTAGAGGTTTCTGCTCTAGAGTTTAGAGGTTTCTGCTCTAGAGTTTAGAGGTTTCTGCTCTAGAGTTAATAGGTTTATGCTCTAGAGTTTAGATGTTTCTGCTATACAGATTAGAGGTTTCTGCTCTAGAGCTTAGATGTTTCTGCTCTAGAGTTTAGAGGTTTCTGTTCTAGAGTTTAGATGTTTCTATCCTAGAGTTTAGAGGTTTCTGTTCTAGAGTGTATATGTGTCTGTTCTAGAGTTTATAAGGTTGCTGCTCTAGAGTTTAGAGGTTTCTGCTCTAGAGTTAAGAGGTTTCTGCTCTAGAGTTAAGAGGTTTCTGCTCTATAGTTAAGAGGTTTCTGCTCTATAGGTCAGAGGTTTCTGCTCTAGAGTTTAGAGGTTTCTGCTCTAGAGTTTAGAGGTTTCTGCTCTAGAGTTAATAGGTTTCTGCTCTAGAGTTTATATGTTTCTGCTATACAGATTAGAGGTTTCTGCTCTAGAGCTTAGATGTTTCTGCCCTAGAGTTTAGATGTTTCTGTTCTAGAGTGTATATGTGTCTGTTCTAGAGTTTATAAGGTTGCTGCTCTAGAGTTTAGAGGTTTCTGCTCTAGAGTTAAGAGGTTTCTGCTCTAGAGTTAAGATGTTTCTACTCTATAGTTAAGAGGTTTCTGCTCTATAGTTCAGAGGTTTCTGCTCTAGAGTTTAGAGGTTTCTGCTCTAGAATTTAGAGGTTTCTGCTCTAGAGTTAAGAGGTTTCTGCTCTAGAGTTAAGAGGTTTCTGCTCTATAGTTTAGAGGTTTCTGCTCTAGAGTTTAGAGGTTTCTGCTCTAGAGTTAATAGGTTTCTGCTCTAGAGTTTAGATGTTTCTGCTATACAGATTAGAGGTTTCTGCTCTAGAGCTTAGATGTTTCTGCTCTAGAGTTTAGAGGTTTCTGTTCTAGAGTTTAGATGTTTCTATCCTAGAGTTTAGAGGTTTCTGTTCTAGAGTGTATATGTGTCTGTTCTAGAGTTTATAAGGTTGCTGCTCTAGAGTTTAGAGGTTGCTGCTCTAGAGTTTAGAGGTTTCTGCTCTAGAGTTAAGAGGTTTCTGCTCTAGAGTTAAGAGGTTTCTGCTCTATAGTTAAGAGGTTTCTGCTCTATAGTTCAGAGGTTTCTGCTCTAGAGTTTAGAGGTTTCTGCTCTAGAGTTTAGAGGTTTCTGCTCTAGAGTTTAGAGGTTTCTGCTCTAGAGTTTAGAGGTTTCTGCTGTATAGCTTAGAGGTTTCTGTTCTAGAGTTTAGAGGTTTCTGCTGTATAGCTTAGAGGTTTCTGCTCTAGAGTTTGGAGGTTTTGAATTGTATATTGTGTGTGTATGTTTACACGTATTGAATTGTATATTGTGTGTGTATGTTTACACGTATTGAATTGTATATTGTGTGTGCTTACACGTATTGAATTGTATATTTGTGTATGTTTACACGTATTGAATTGTATATTGTGTGTGCTTACACGTATTGAATTGTATATTTGTGTATGTTTACACGTATTGAATTGTATATTGTGTGTGTATGTTTACACGTATTGAGTTGTATATTTGTGTATGTTTACACGTATTGAATTGTATATTGTGTGTGTTTACACGTATTGAATTGTACATGTGTGTGTGGTCATAAAGACGTGTTCTATGTGATGATTATCTTGTCATAAAGAGGATTTCAATGCCCTAATGGTGGTTCTATGGTCATGAAGAGGAGTACAGTGTTATATTGGGGATTATATGGTCATGAAGAGGAGTACAGTGTTATATTGGGGATTATATGGTCGTACAGAGGATTACAGTGTTATATTGGGGATTATATGGTCATACAGAGGATTACAGTGTTATATTGGGGATTATATGGTCATACAGAGGATTACAGTGTTATATTGGGGATTATATGGTCGTACAGAGGATTACAGTGTTATATTGGGGATTATATGGTCGTAAAGAGGAGTACAGTGTTCTATTGGGGATTATATGGTCGTACAGAGGATTACAGTGTTATATTGGGGATTATATGGTCATACAGAGGATTACAGTGTTCTATTGGGGATTATATGGTCATACAGAGGATTACAGTGTTCTATTGGGGATTATATGGTCATAAAGAGGATTACAGTGTTATATTGGGGATTATATGGTCGTACAGAGGATGACAGTGTTATATTGGGGATTATATGGTCGTACAGAGGAGTACAGTGTTCTATTGGGGATTATATGGTCGTACAGAGGATTACAGTGTTATATTGGGGATTATATGGTCGTACAGAGGACTACAGTGTTCTATTGGGGATTATATGGTCGTACAGAGGATTACAGTGTTCTATGTTCGTACAGAGGATTACAGTGTTATATTGGGGATTATATGGTCGTACAGAGGATTACAGTGTTCTATTGGGGATTATATGGTCGTACAGAGGAGTACAGTGTTATATTGGGGATTGTATGGTCGTACAGAGGATTACAGTGTTATATTGGGGATTATATGGTCATACAGAGGATTACAGTGTTATATTGGGGATTATATGGTCGTACAGAGGATTACAGTGTTATATTGGGGATTATATGGTCGTACAGAGGATTACAGTGTTATATTGGGGATTATATGGTCGTACAGAGGATTACAGTGTTCTATTGGGGATTATATGGTCATAAAGAGGATTACAGTGTTATATTGGGGATTATATGGTCGTACAGAGGATGACAGTGTTATATTGGGGATTATATGGTCGTACAGAGGATTACAGTGTTATATTGGGGATTATATGGTCGTACAGAGGATTACAGTGTTATATTGGGGATTATATGGTCGTACAGAGGATTACAGTGTTATATTGGGGATTATATGGTCGTACAGAGGATTACAGTGTTATATTGGGGATTATATGGTCGTACAGAGGATTACAGTGTTATATTGGGGATTATATGGTCGTACAGAGGATTACAGTGTTATATTGGGGATTATATGGTCGTACAGAGGATTACAGTGTTATATTGGGGATTATATGGTCGTACAGAGGATTACAGTGTTATATTGGGGATTATATGGTCGTACAGAGGATTACAGTGTTATATTGGGGATTATATGGTCGTACAGAGGATTACAGTGTTATATTGGGGATTATATGGTCGTACAGAGGATTACAGTGTTATATTGGGGATTATATGGTCGTACAGAGGATTACAGTGTTATATTGGGGATTATATGGTCGTACAGAGGATTACAGTGTTATATTGGGGATTATATGTTCATAAGGAGGATAATAGTACCCAAATTGGGACTGGAGGGTCGTATTGAGGATTGGAGGGTCCTACGCAGGGTTATTCGGCCTTATCGGGAACTGGGTGCATCCTACGCAGGATTATAAGGCCCTAAATAAGATTAGCTCAGAACTAATTAGGTCACCCTATATAAATAAAGAAATATATATATATATTAAATGAGAGCTGTATTGCAGATATGTGAATTTCTAATCTGAGTCTATGTTACAACTTTCTTTCGATATAGCAGAACATTTGTCATTTTTATATAATGGAAATTGCCAATTTGATTAATCTGTCCTAAACAATCGTTGCGCCTTGTTCATTATCTAAAACTGGAAGATATATATGACATGTCACATGATATATCGGAATGTGTCCCAAATCATACAGATGTAATGAAAGTATAAAGACAACTTCAAAATACGTATATACGCACGATTTGCTGGAATATGCCTTAACTTCAAAGTACGTATGTATGTATGCACGATTTGCTGGAATATGCCTTAACTTCAAAGTACGTATATACGCACGATTTGCTGGAATATGCCTTAACTTCAAAGTACGTATATACGCACGATTTGCTGGAATATGCATTAACTTCAAAGTACGTATATACGCACGATTTGCTGGAATATGCCTTAACTTCAAAGTACGTATATACGCACGATTTGCTGGAATATGCCTTAACTTCAAAGTACGTATGTATGTACGCACGATTTGCTGGTATATGCCTTACATTCAAAATACGTAAATACGCACGATTTGCTGGAATATGCCTTAACTTCAAAGTACGTATATACGCACGATTTGCTGGAATATGCCTTAACTTCAAAGTACGTATGTATATACACACGATTTGCTGGTATATGCCTTAACTTCAAAGTACGTATATACGCACGATTTGCTGGTATATGCCTTACATTCAATGTAGGTATGTATGCACGATTTGCTGGAATATGCATTAACTTCAAAGTAAGTATGTACATACGATTTGATCAGTGGAATATGCCTTAACTTCAAATTACGTATGTACGCACGATTTGCTGGAATATACCTTACCTTAAAAGTACGTATGTACGCACGATTTGCTGGAATATGCCTTAACTTCAAAGTACATATGTATATACGCACGATTTGCTCAGCGGTATCGTTTTGTTATGCAACGTGATTAAAAAGCATGTTTAGTTAATTTCAACATATATATATATATATATATATATACCTTTGGCAATTTACAAATATGTGCTTAGTAATGACAACTGCCTTGGTTTCTGGCATGTCCCGATTGATGGATGCTTTCACTGTCGCGTTAACACATTAAAACAACTGATGTATTGTTACCTTCAAAGTACATATGTATGCTCGATTTGCTGCAATCTATTATTCAAAGTGTGTGAAAACTAACCGCTGAGTACATATAATCACGCGCTTTGTGTAACACATTCATAGATTATTGTTGAATGTTTATAATGCATTTTGTATAACATGTTTTTAAAAAAAATTGTTAGTTGATCGATTATTATTTGTGACAGCGGTGACCCCTCACCATGTCACAACTTACCTTATATTGAAGAGTAATCATAATTTGTTTGGGTGTTTAATTCATCCGTCTCGAGTATCAATTATTACTATACCCAACGTTAATTAGCCTTTTGGAACTTAACTGTCATCAAGATGGTCGGCCGAACATAGAGATAGTTTTTTCGATGCAATGATGAATTGCGATTGAAAGTGTATTTTATTTTGAAAATGTGTCATGCAAATTCAGTTTAGACAATTGCATTAAGTACAAAAATTATCACTTTACTTAGTAATATTATCTCACCTGCTGCAAAACAGACTGACAAGAAGCCAATCACCGAAAATCCTTAGACGGCCGAGTACCGGTACACCAATGGTAAATCATGCACGTGTAGTATTGGAAATAGAGGATTACAATTCAATTTAAAAGGTCAGGTGTTATATGGCATATGTATATAAATGGTATATATATATATGATGTATGAGTGACGACAATAAATAAAATGTGTATCTTTAATTTCAATTAATTTACCTTCACTCACTCATGCAATTACATGCCATATTGAGATAATCACGTGATACAAATGACAAGACAACATGTGATACAACAATGTAAATGCAATGCTCGAACCCTTCCATACGCGAAAGCTACCATCATAGTGTGTATAATATCACATGTGTCGTTATGATGTCATATTTTGTACATAATTGTAGTCAGTATTAATACAGTTGACCGTGAATTATGATTACTTACTTACTTAGTTACTATACATTTCTATTAACTGGTGTGATACAATCCGATTTTTGAAACTTTTTCGCAGATTGAAGTATTTGAAAATCGTAACTCCTTAACTTACAACATGTACATTTCCTTCGTTCTAATGGTAGGCACAATGGACAGTTGAACAAGATCATGACATATAATCAGCTATATATCAGCGTGTCTATATATACATGTAACATTCCAGAGAAATCATCTATATATCAGCGTGTCTATATATACATGTAACATTCCAGAGAAATCATCTATATATCAGCGTGTCTATATATACATGTAGCATTCCAGAGAAATCATCTATATATCAGCGTGTCTATATATACATGTAACATTCCAGAGAAATCATCTATATATCAGCGTGTCTATATATACATGTAACAATCCAGAGAATTCATCTATATATCAGCGTGTCTATATATACATGTAACAATCCAGAGAAATCATCTATATATCAGCGTGTCTATATATACATGTAGCATTCCAGAGAAATCATCTATATATCAGCGTGTCTATATATACATGTAACAATCCAGAGAAATCATCTATATATCAGCGTGTCTATATATACATGTAACATTCTAGAGAAATCATCTATATATCAGCGTGTCTATATATACATGTAACAATCCAGAGAAATCATCTATATATTAGCGTGTCTATACATACATTTATCATTCCAGAGAAATCATCTATTACTCAGCTTGTCTATATATACACATAACATTCTAGAGAAAACATCTATATATCAGCTTGTCTATATATACATTTAACATTCCAGAGAAATCATCTATATATCAGCGTGTCTATATATACATGTAACATTCCAGAGAAATCATCTATATATCAGCGTGTCTATATATACATGTAACAATCCAGAGAAATCATCTATATATCAGCGTGTCTATATATACATGTAACAATCCAGAGAAATCATCTATATATCAGCGTGTCTATATATACATGTAGCATTCCAGAGAAATCATCTATATATCAGCGTGTCTATATATACATGTAACATTCCAGAGAAATCATCTATATATCAGCGTGTCTATATATACATGTAACATTCCAGAGAAATCATCTATATATCAGCGTGTCTATATATACATGTAACAATCCAGAGAAATCATCTATATATCAGCGTGTCTATATATACATGTAACATTCCAGAGAAATCATATATATCAGCGTGTCTATATATACATGTAACATTCCAGAGAAATCATCTATATCAGCGTGTCTATATATACATGTAACATTCCAGAGAAATCATCTATATATCAGCGTGTCTATATATACATGTAACATTCCAGAGAAATCATCTATATATCAGCGTGTCTATATATACATGTAACAATCCAGAGAAATCATCTATATATCAGCGTGTCTATATATACATGTAACATTCCAGAGAAATCATCTATATATCAGCGTGTCTATATATACATGTAACATTCCAGAGAAATCATCTATATATCAGCGTGTCTATATATACATGTAACAATCCAGAGAAATCATCTATATATCAGCGTGTCTATATATACATGTAACATTCCAGAGAAATCATCTATATATCAGCGTGTCTATATATACATGTAACATTCCAGAGAAATCATCTATATATCAGCGTGTCTATATATACATGTAACATTCCAGAGAAATCATCTATATATCAGCGTGTCTATATATACATGTAACATTCCAGAGAAATCATCTATATATCAGCGTGTCTATATATACATGTAACAATCCAGAGAAATCATCTATATATCAGCGTGTCTATATATACATGTAACATTCCAGAGAAATCATCTATATATCAGCGTGTCTATATATACATGTAACATTCCAGAGAAATCATCTATATATCAGCGTGTCTATATATACATGTAACATTCCAGAGAAATCATCTATATATCAGCGTGTCTATATATACATGTAACATTCCAGAGAAATCATCTATATATCAGCGTGTCTATATATACATGTAACAATCCAGAGAAATCATCTATATATCAGCGTGTCTATATATACATGTAACATTCCAGAGAAATCATCTATATATCAGCGTGTCTATATATACATGTAACAATCCAGAGAAATCATCTATATATCAGCGTGTCTATATATACATGTAACATTCCAGAGAAATCATCTATATATCAGCGTGTCTATATATACATGTAACATTCCAGAGAAATCATCTATATATCAGCGTGTCTATATATACATGTAACATTCCAGAGAAATCATCTATATATCAGCGTGTCTATATATACATGTAACATTCCAGAGAAATCATCTATATATCAGCGTGTCTATATATACATGTAACAATCCAGAGAAATCATCTATATATCAGCGTGTCTATATATACATGTAACAATCCAGAGAAATCATCTATATATCAGCGTGTCTATATATACATGTAACATTCCAGAGAAATCATCTATATATCAGCGTGTCTATATATACATGTAACAATCCAGAGAAATCATCTATATATCAGCGTGTCTATATATACATGTAACATTCCAGAGAAATCATCTATATATCAGCGTGTCTATATATACATGTAACATTCCAGAGAAAACACAGCGTGTCTATATATACATGTAACATTCCAGAGAAATCATCTATATATCAGCGTGTCTATATATACATGTAACATTCCAGAGAAATCATCTATATATCAGCGTGTCTATATATACATGTAACATTCCAGAGAAATCATCTATATATCAGCGTGTCTATATATACATGTAACATTCCAGAGAAATCATCTATATATCAGCGTGTCTATATATACATGTAACATTCTAGAGAAATCATCTATATATCAGCGTGTCTATATATACATGTAACAATCCAGAGAAATCATCTATATATCAGCGTGTCTATATATACATGTAACATTCCAGAGAAATCATCTATATATCAGCGTGTCTATATATACATGTAACATTCCAGAGAAATCATCTATATATCAGCGTGTCTATATATACATGTAACATTCCAGAGAATCATCTATATATCAGCGTGTCTATATATACATGTAACAATCCAGAGAAATCATCTATATATCAGCGTGTCTATATATACATGTAACATTCCAGAGAAATCATCTATATATCAGCGTGTCTATATATACATGTAACATTCCAGAGAAATCATCTATATATCAGCGTGTCTATATATACATGTAACATTCCAGAGAAATCATCTATATATCAGCGTGTCTATATATACATGTAACAATCCAGAGAAATCATCTATATATCAGCGTGTCTATATATACATGTAACATTCCAGAGAAATCATCTATATATCAGCGTGTCTATATATACATGTAACATTCCAGAGAAATCATCTATATATCAGCGTGTCTATATATACATGTAGCATTCCAGAGAAATCATCTATATATCAGCGTGTCTATATATACATGTAACATTCCAGAGAAATCATCTATATATCAGCGTGTCTATATATACATGTAACAATCCAGAGAAATCATCTATATATCAGCGTGTCTATATATACATGTAACATTCCAGAGAAATCATCTATATATCAGCGTGTCTATATATACATGTAACAATCCAGGGAAATCATCTATATATCAGCGTGTCTATATATACATGTAACATTCCAGAGAAATCATCTATATATCAGCGTGTCTATATATACATGTAACAATCCAGAGAAATCATCTATATATCAGCGTGTCTATATATACATGTAACAATCCAGAGAAATCATCTATATATCAGGGTGTCTATATATACATGTAACATTCCAGAGAAATCATCTATATATCAGCGTGTCTATATATACATGTAACAATCCAGAGAAATCATCTATATATCAGCGTGTCTATATATACATGTAACATTCCAGAGAAATCATCTATATATCAGGGTGTCTATATATACATGTAACATTCCAGAGAAATCATCTATATATCAGCGTGTCTATATATACATGTAACAATCCAGAGAAATCATCTATATATCAGCGTGTCTATATATACATGTAACATTCCAGAGAAATCATCTATATATCAGCGTGTCTATATATACATGTAACATTCCAGAGAAATCATCTATATATCAGCGTGTCTATATATACATGTAACATTCCAGAGAAATCATCTATATATCAGGGTGTCTATATATACATGTAACATTCCAGAGAAATCATCTATATATCAGCGTGTCTATATATACATGTAACAATCCAGAGAAATCATCTATATATCAGCGTGTCTATATATACATGTAACATTCCAGAGAAATCATCTATATATCATGGTGTCTATATATACATGTAACATTCCAGAGAAATCATCTATATATCAGCGTGTCTATATATACATGTAACATTCCAGAGAAATCATCTATATATCAGGGTGTCTATATATACATGTAACATTCCAGAGAAATCATCTATATATCAGCGTGTCTATATATACATGTAACAATCCAGAGAAATCATCTATATATCAGCGTGTCTATATATACATGTAACATTCCAGAGAAATCATCTATATATCAGCGTGTCTATATATACATGTAACAATCCAGAGAAATCATCTATATATCAGCGTGTCTATATATACATGTAACATTCCAGAGAAATCATCTATATATCAGCGTGTCTATATATACATGTAGCATTCCAGAGAAATCATCTATATATCAGGGTGTCTATATATACATGTAGCATTCCAGAGAAATCATCTATATATCAGCGTGTCTATATATACATGTAGCATTCCAGAGAAATCATCTATATATCAGCGTGTCTATATATACATGTAACAATCCAGAGAAATCATCTATATATCAGCGTGTCTATATATACATGTAACAATCCAGAGAAATCATCTATATATCAGCGTGTCAATATATACATGTAGCATTCCAGAGCAATCATCTATATATCAGCGTGTCTATATATACATGTAACAATCCAGAGAAATCATCTATATATCAGCGTGTCTATATATACATGTAACATTCCAGAGAAATCATCTATATATCAGCGTGTCTATATATACATGTAACATTCCAGAGAAAACAGCAGCGTGTCTATATATACATGTAACATTCCAGAGAAATCATCTATATATCAGCGTGTCTATATATACATGTAACAATCCAGAGAAATCATCTATATATCAGCGTGTCTATATATACATGTAACATTCCAGAGAAAACAGCTATATATCAGCGTGTCTATATATACATGTAACATTCCAGAGAAATCATCTATATATCAGCGTGTCTATATATACATGTAACAATCCAGAGAAATCATCTATATATCAGCGTGTCTATATATACATGTAACAATCCAGAGAAATCATCTATATATCAGCGTGTCTATATATACATGTAGCATTCCAGAGAAATCATCTATATATCAGCGTGTCTATATATACATGTAGCATTCCAGAGAAATCATCTATATATCAGCGTGTCTATATATACACATAACATTCTAGAGAAAACATCTATATCTCAGCGTGTCTATATATACATTTTACATTCTAGAGAAATCATCTATATCTCAGCGTGTCTATATATACATTTTACATTCTAGAGAAAACATCTATATCTCAGCGTGTCTATATATACATGTAGCATTCTAGAGAAATCATCTATATCTCAGCGTGTCTATATATACATGTAACATTCTAGAGAAATCATCTATATCTCAGCGTGTCTATATATACATGTAACATTCTAGAGAAAACATCTATATATCAGCGTGTCTATATATACATGTAACAATCCAGAGAAATCATCTATATATCAGCGTGTCTATATATACATGTAGCATTCCAGAGCAATCATCTATATATCAGCGTGTCTATATATACATGTAACAATCCAGAGAAATCATCTATATATCAGCGTGTCTATATATACATGTAACATTCCAGAGAAATCATCTATATATCAGCGTTTCTATATATACATGTAACATTCCAGAGAAAACAGCAGCGTGTCTATATATACATGTAACATTCCAGAGAAATCATCTATATATCAGCGTGTCTATATATACATGTAACAATCCAGAGAAATCATCTATATATCAGCGTGTCTATATATACATGTAACAATCCAGAGAAATCATCTATATATCAGCGTGTCTATATATACATGTAACATTCCAGAGAAAACAGCTATATATCAGTGTGTCTATATATACATGTAACATTCCAGAGAAATCATCTATATATCAGCGTGTCTATATATACATGTAACAATCCAGAGAAATCATCTATATATCAGCGTGTCTATATATACATGTAGCATTCCAGAGCAATCATCTATATATCAGCGTGTCTATATATACATGTAACAATCCAGAGAAATCATCTATATATCAGCGTGTCTATATATACATGTAACATTCCAGAGAAATCATCTATATATCAGCGTTTCTATATATACATGTAACATTCCAGAGAAAACAGCAGCGTGTCTATATATACATGTAACATTCCAGAGAAATCATCTATATATCAGCGTGTCTATATATACATGTAACAATCCAGAGAAATCATCTATATATCAGCGTGTCTATATATACATGTAACATTCCAGAGAAAACAGCTATATATCAGTGTGTCTATATATACATGTAACATTCTAGAGAAAACATCTATATCTCAGCGTGTCTATATATACATGTAACATTCTAGAGAAAACATCTATATCTCAGCGTGTCTATATATACATGTAACATTCTAGAGAAAACATCTATATCTCAGCGTGTCTATATATACATGTAACATTCTAGAGAAAACATCTATATCTCAGCGTGTCTATATATACATGTAACATTCTAGAGAAAACATCTATATCTCAGCGTGTCTATATATACATGTAACATTCTAGAGAAAACATCTATATCTCAGCGTGTCTATATATACATGTAACATTCTAGAGAAAACATCTATATCTCAGCGTGTCTATATATACATGTAACATTCTAGAGAAAACATCTATATCTCAGCGTGTCTATATATACATGTAACATTCTAGAGAAAACATCTATATCTCAGCGTGTCTATATATACATGTAACATTCTAGAGAAAACATCTATATCTCAGCGTGTCTATATATACATGTAACATTCTAGAGAAATCATCTATATCTCAGCGTGTCTATATATACATTTAACATTCTAGAGAAATCATCTATATATCAGCGTGTCTATATATACATGTAACATTCCAGAGAAATCATCTATTACTCAGGTTGTCTATATATACACATAACATTCTAGAGACAACATCTATATCTCAGCTTGTCTATATATACATTTAACATTCCAGAGAAATCATCTATTACTCAGTTTGTCTATATATACATTTAACATTCCAGAGAAAACATCTATTTCTCAGCTTGTCTATATAATACATTTTACATTCCAGAGAAAATATCTATATATCAGCTTGTCTATATATACATTTTACATTCCAGAGAAAATATCTATATATCAGCTTGTCTATATATACATTTTACATTCCAGAGAAAATATCTATATATCAGCTTGTCTATATATACATTTTACATTCCAGAGAAAACATCTATATATCAGCTTGTCTATATATACATGTAGCATTCCAGAGAAATCATCTATATATCAGCGTGTCTATATATACACATAACATTCTAGAGAAAACATCTATATCTCAGCGTGTCTATATATACATTTTACATTCTAGAGAAATCATCTATATCTCAGCGTGTCTATATATACATGTAAAATTCTAGAGAAATCATCTATATCTCAGCGTGTCTATATATACATGTAGCATTCCAGAGAAATCATCTATTACTCAGGTTGTCTATATATACACATAACATTCTAGAGACAACATCTATATCTCAGCTTGTCTATATATACATTTAACATTCCAGAGAAATCATCTATTACTCAGTTTGTCTATATATACATTTACATTCCAGAGAAAACATCTATTTCTCAGCTTGTCTATATAATACATTTTACATTCCAGAGAAAATATCTATATATCAGCTTGTCTATATATACATTTAACTTTCCAGAGAAAACATCTATATCTCATCTTGTCTATATGGTTGCGTTCCAGTGAGTAAGGGCCCACCCTACTGTCGTGGTAGCGTGCGTAGAGTGTTCATGTAGTCGCTACTCGGCACTGGAGCACTTCTCTAGCTAGTGCTCTTCTTGCAGATATTACGGTACTACAATGCGTCGATTGCACTGTATATACGTGATGTATATATGTGCATGGGTATAAAGAGAATGTACTATGATGGTTAAGTTTAAAGATGAGTTTACTCTCGAAACACATATAATAACACGATAAAAGACCGTACTCCCAATACCTCCGACGGTTCTATGCGCGAGAGATGATACGACACTAACGACGCTGTAGAACAGTGACACCGTACAATAAGTACTATACTTATATAATGTTACAACTACTCGCAGTCAGTACGACGCAGTACTAGTTATCCGTCCCGTTTAGACGCTACGTGTACAGTCAACAGTACTTTGATAAAATCCCCAATAATTCTAATACTTTAATAATAACAATGAATAAATTACAACAGAGTGTGATCCCAAAAGAAGTCTAAAATCGCTAACGTTAAAGTTCCGTTTCTCTCTTGTTGAAATAATAAAATAATGATAATCTCGATCCTAACCTTTCTATTTAATCTTATAAATCTGATCTAAAATAATATATGTCCCTCCCGAACGAAAGCTAAAATCATAATGACAATCCGACCCAAACTTGGTCGTTTATATACCCCACGCTGGTCTGACTACCAGAATATGGTCGACTCGACCCAACATTGGTAGACCGACCCAATATTGGTCGCGACCCAAAATTGGTCGAACGTTCCAAAATCGCTAAGCGACGCCACACTAGCGATGGAATAAAAATGGCGGATACCAAAAAACTGACATACAAGCAATATTAAATGGCTTACTATTAAACTTAATACGGTAATACATTTACCGGTTCAAAGGTTATTGCTCTCTTCATAGTTCAAAGTTCTACGATGTGCATTGTTTAACTATGACGCATCAATAAATCTACCAGAATGCAATGTAAAAGCTGGGATCCCTGTTTCCAAAACTTGTCAAAGTGAAATCATCTTTTATGATTTACAATGTGTTCTCAACCGAATTAAACAATACTACTTAGCATAAATGTAGACAATGTGCTACGTTTCACATATATACGCACACTATCATCGTCGGATTACGATTCCTCGACGGTACAAGCTTAAACATAGTCAAATAAACAGACATCGTGGAAACATGAGACATAAACCGGACACGAGCGAAAGGAAAGTTGCTTCAAAATGCGACAGAATAGATCGGATTTGAACGGGCAAGCAATATGTGTTTCATGTGTAAGCTGGCCTGCAATATAACCAGGTCGGCATACATATTTAACGTATGGTGACTTGTCTTATGCGTCATGCTTCACACAAAATCGCACGACCGCGGAAATCTAAATAAACTCCATAAACTACATAAACCCCATAAAATACATAAACCCCTATATGCGGTGCATATCAATATAATTATATATGTTATATATATACACAGGCGTGTCTATATATACATGTAACTTTCCAGAGAAAACATCTAACTCAGCTTGACTATATATATATTTAACATTCCAGAGAAAGCATCTATTACTCAGCTTGTCTATATATACATTTAACATTCCAGAGAAATCATCTATATATCAGTTTGTCTATATATACATTTAACATTCCAGAGAAATCATCTATATATCAGCTTGTCTATAATTATATACATTTAACATTCCAGAGAAAGCATCTATATCTCAGCTTGTCTATATATACATTTAACATTCCAGAGAAAACATCTATATCTCAGCTTGTCTATACATACATTTAACATTCCAGAGAAATATCTAACTCAGCTTGTCTATATATACATTTATCATTCCAGAGAAAACATCTATATCTCAGCTTGTCTATATATACATTTAACATTCCAGAGAAAACATCTATATCTCAGCTTGTCTATATATACATTTAACATTCCAGAGAAATCATCTATATCTCAGCTTGTCTATATATACATTTAACATTCCAGAGAAATCATCTAACTCAGCGTGTCTATATATATACATTTAACATTCCAGAGAAATCATCTAACTCAGCTTGTCTATATATACATTTAACATTCCAGAGAAATCATCTAACTCAGCGTGTCTATATATATACATTTAACATTCCAGAGAAATCATCTAACTCAGCTTGTCTATATATACATTTAACATTCCAGAGAAATCATCTAACTCAGCTTGTCTATATATACATTTAACATTCCAGAGAAATCATCTAACTCAGCTTGTCTATATATACATTTAACATTCCAGAGAAATATCTAACTCAGCTTGTCTATATATACATTTAGCATTCCAGAGAAAACATCTAACTCAGCTTGTCTATATATACATTTAACATTCCAGAGAAAAATAAAACAATCGTACAGAAACCCTAATATAAATTGTTTATTGTTAACAGAGATTACATGGAACTGTACTTAATTACGAAAATAAATATGTCTCCATGTTCCTTTCCTTCAATTAAATATCAACATGAATGCACTATAGGTTATTTCCTCGATTGATAATATTTATTGCACGTTGAATTAAACATAGCAGCATGAGAGCAAGAAGTGTTCCCTGTTTACTCTGCTCTTATACCGTGTAACAGTGGGTACGCCAATATATCCATATATTTGTAATGAGCTTTCTTAAGCTCATGGTCCGACATAAACTAGACACAACGCAATAATATATTCTAGGTGAATGTATATTTACTTAAATCATACAATTATATAACACGATCTTACTACTAGTAAATTGATAATTTCGTATATGTACATGATTTCATATAATACTATTGAAAGCACAAGGTATGACGTCATGACATTGTCTTAAATACATTTAGTCAAGTACGTATTTGTATTTGGACATTGAATTGTATCTATAGTCGTCCACATAGCAAGTATAACTGGACCATAGTAGTCGTCCACATAGAAAGTATAACTGGACTATAGTAGTCTTCCACATAGAGAGTATAACTGGAGTATAGTAGTCGTCCACATAGAAATTATAACTGGAGTATAGTAGTCGTCCACATAGAAATTATAACTGGAGTATAGTAGTCTTCCACATATAATGTATAACTGGACTATAGTAGTCGCCCACATAGAAAGTATAGCTGGAATATAGTAGTCGCCCACATAGAAAGTATAGCTGGAATATAGTAGTCGCCCACATAGAAAGTATAGCTGGAATATAGTAGTCACCCACATAGAAAGTATAAATGGACTATAGTAGTCGTCCACATAGAAAGTATAACTGGACTATAGTAGTCGCCCACATAGAAAGTATAGCTGGAATATAGTAGTCACCCACATAGAAAGTATAAATGGTCTATAGGAGTCGAACACATAGAAAGTATAAATAGAGTATAGTAATCGTCCACATAGAAAGTATAACTGGATTATAGTAGTCGTCCACATAGAAAGTATAACTGGACTATAGTAGTCGTCCACATATAACGTATAATTGGACTATTGTATTCGTTCACATAGAAAGTATAACTGGAGTATAGTAGTCGTCCACATAGAAATTATAACTGGAGTATAGTAGTCGTCCACATAGAAAGTATAACTGGACTATAGTAGTCGCCAACATAGAAAGTATAACTGGACACTAGTAGTCGTCCACATAGAAAGTATGACAGGGCTATAGTAGTTTTCCACATAGAAAGTATAAATGGAATATAGTAGTCGTCCACATAGAAAGTATAACTGTACTATACTAGTTGTCCACATATAAAGTATAAATGGACTATAGTAGTCGTTCACATAGAAAGTATAGCTGGACTATAGTAGTTGTCCACATAGAAAGTATAAATGGACTATAGTATTCGTCCACACATAAAGTATAGCAGGAATATAGTAGTCGCCCACATATAAAGTATAGCTGGAATATAGTAGTCGTCCACATAGAAAGTATAAATGGACTATAGTAGTCGCCAACATAGAAAGTATAGCTGGACTATAGTAGTGGCCCAAATAAAAAGTATAATTGGATTATAGTAGTCGCCAACATAAAAAGTATAACTGAACTATAGTAGTCGCCAAAATAGAAAGGATAACTGAACTATAGGAGTCGCCCACATAGAAAGTATAACTGAACTATAGTAGTCGTCCACATAGAAAGCATAACTGGACTATAGTAGTCGTCCACATACAAAAGTATAACGGGATTATAGTAGTTGTCCACATAGAAAGAATAACTGAAATATAGTAGTCGTCCACATATAAAGTACAATTGGAGTATAGTAGTCGTCCACATAGAAAGTATAACTGAACTATAGGAGTCGCCCACATAGAAAGTATAACTGAACTATAGTAGTCGTCCACATAGAAAGCATAACTGGACTATAGTAGTCGTCCACATAGAAAGTATAACTGGACTATAGTAGTCGCCCACATAGAATGTATAAATGGACTATAGTAGTCGTCCACATACAAAGTATAAATGGACTATAGTAGTCGTCCACATAGAAAGTATAACTGGACTTTAGTAGTCGCCAACATAGAAAGTATAAATGGATTATAGTAGTCGCCCACATAGAAAGAATAGCTGGACAATAGTGGTCGTCCACATAGAAAGTATAGCTGGACAATAGTAGCCGTCCACATAGAAAGTATGACTGGGCTATAGTGGTCGTCCACATAGAAAGTATAACTGGACTTTAGTAGTCGCCCACATAGAAGGTATAACTGGATAATAGTCGTCGTCGACATAGAAAGTATAACTGGAATATAGGGGTCGCCCACATAGAAAGTATAACTGGACTATAGGAGTCGCCCACATAGAAAGTATAAATGGAGTATAGTAGTCGTCCACATAGAACGTATAACTGGACTATAGTAGTCGTCCACATAGAAAGTATAACTGGACTATAGTAGTCGTCCACATAGAAAGTATAGCAGGAATATAGTAGTCGCACACATAGAAAGTATAGCTGGAATATAGTAGTCGTCCACATAGAAAGTATAAATGGACACTAGTAGTCGTCCACATAGAAAGTATAACTGGACTATAGTAGTCGCCAACATAGAAAGTATAAATGGACTATAGTAGTCCCCAACATAGAAAGTATAAATGGACTATAGTAGTCGCCCACATAGAAAGTATAACTGGATTATAGGAGTCGCCCACATAGAAAGTATAACTGAACTATAGTAGTCGTCCACATAGAAAGCATAACTGGACTATATTAGTCGTCCACATAGAAAGTTTAACTGGACAATAGTAGTCGTCCGCATAGAAAGTTTAACTGGACTATAGTAGTCGTCCACATAGAAAGTATAACTGGGCTATAGTAGTCCTCCACATAGAAAGTATAACTGGACTATAGTAGTTGTCCACATAGAAAGTATAACTGGACTATAGGAGTCGCCCACATAGAAGGTATAACTGGAATATAGTCGTCGTCCACATAGAAAGTATAACTGGAATATAGGGGTCGCCCACATAGAAAGTGTAACTGGACTATAGGAGTCGCCCACATAGAAAGTATAGCAGGAATATAGTAGTCGCCCACATAGAAAGTATAGCTGGAATATAGTAGTCGTCCACATAGAAAGTATAAATGGATTATAGTAGTCGTCCACATAGAATGTATAACTGGACTATAGTAGTCGCCAACATAGAAAGTATAAATGGACGATAGTAGTCCCCAACATAGAAAGTATAAATGGACTATAGTAGTCGCCCACATAGAAAGTATAACTGGACTTTAGTAGTCCCCAAAATAGAAAGTATAGCTGGACTATAGTAGTGGCCCACATAAAAAGTATAATTGGATTATAGTAGTCGCCAACATAAAAAGTATAACTGAACTATAGTAGTCGTCCACATATAAAGTACAATTGGAGTATAGTATTCGTCCACATATAAAGAATAACTGGACTATAGTAGTCGCCAACATAAAAAGTATAACTGCAATATAGTTGTCGTCCACATAGAAAGTATAAATGGAGTATAGTAGTCGTCCACATAGAAAGTATAACTGGACTATAGTAATCGTCCACATAGAAAGCATAACTGGACTATAGTAGTCGTCCACATAGAAAGTATAACTGGACTATAGTAGTCGTCCACATAGAAAGTATAACTGGACTATAGTAGTCGTGCACATAGAAAGTATAACTGGACTATAGTAGTCGTCCACATAGAAAGTATAACTGGACTATAGTAGTCGTCCACATAGAAAGTATAGCTGGAATATAGTAGTCGTCCACATAGAAAGTATAAATGGATTATAGTAGTCGTCCACATAGAAAGTATAACTGGACTATAGTAGTCGTCCACATAGAAAGTATAACGGGACTATAGTAGTCGTCCACATAGAAAGTATTGCTGGACTATAGTAGTCGTTCACATAAAAAGTATAACTGGACTATAGTAGTCGTTCACATAGAAAGTATAACTGGACTATAGTAGTCGTCCACATAGAAAGTATAACTGGACCATAGTAGTCGTCCACATAGAAAGTATAACTGGACTATAGTAGTCGTCCACATAGAAAGTATAACTGGACTATAGTAGTCGAGCACATAGAAAGTATAACTGGACTATAGTAGTCGTCCACATAGAAAGTATAACTGGACTATAGTAGTCGTCCACATAGAAAGTATAGCTGGAATATAGTAGTCGTCCACATAGAAAGTATAAATGGCCTATAGTAGTCGTCCACATAGAAAGTATAACTGGACTATAGTGGTCGTCCACATAGAAAGTATAACGGGACTATAGTAGTCGTCCACATAGAAAGTATAGCTGGACTATAGTAGTCGTTTACATAAAAAGTATAACTGGACTATACTAGTCGTTCACATAGAAAGTATAAATGGCCTATAGTAGTCGTCCACATAGAAAGTATAACTGGACTATAGTAGTCGTCCACATAGAAAGTATAACTGGACCATAGTAGTCGTCCACATAGAAAGTATAACTGGACTATAGTAGTCGTCCACATAGAAAGTATAAATGGAGTATAGTAGTCGTCCACATAGAACGTATAAATTGAGTATAGTAGTCGTCCACATAGAAAGTATAAATGGAGTATAGTGATCGTCCACATAGAAAGTATAAATGGGCTATAGTAGTCGTCCACATAGAAAGTATAACTGTACTATAGTAGTTGTCCACATAGAAAGTATAACTGGACTATAGTAGTCGTCCACATAGAAAGTATAAATGGAGTATAGTAGTCGTCCACATAGAATGTATAACTGGACTATAGTAGTCGTCCACATAGAAAGTATAAATGGATTATAGTAGTCGTCCACATAGAAAGTATAACTGTACTAGAGTAGTTGTCCACATAGAAACTATAACTGGACTATAGGAGTCGCCCACATAGAAAGTATAACTGGACTATAGTCGTCGTCCACATAGAAAGTATAACTGGACTATAGTTGTCGTCCACATAGAAAGTATAACTGGACTATAGTAGTCGTCCACATAGAAAGTATAACTGTACTATAGTAGTTGTCCACATAGAAAGTATAACTGGACTCTAGTAGTATTCCACATATAAAGTATAACTGGACTATAGCAGTCGTCCACATAGAACGTATGACTGGACTATAGTAGTTGTCCACATATAAAGTATAACTGGATTATAGTAGTCGTCCACATTGAAAGTATAACTGGACTATAGTAGTCGTCCACATAGAAAGTATAACTGGAATATAGTATTCGAAAACATAGAAAGTAAAACTGGACTATAGGAGTCGTCCACATAGAAAGTAAACTTGGCTCTAGTAGTCGTCCACAAAAAAGTATAACTGGACAATAGTAGTCGTCCACATAGAAAGAATAACTGTATTATAGTAGTCGTCCTAATAGAGCGTATGATTGGACTATAGTATTCGCCAACATAGAAAGTAAAACTGGACACTAGTAGGCGTCCAGGTAGAAAGTATAACTAGACAATAGTTGTCGTCCACATAGAAAGTATAACTGAACTATAGTAGTCGCCCGTATAACACTCTTCGCTGTATAGTGTGGTACACCTGTATATTGTGATACACCTGTATATTGTGATACACCTGTATATTGTGATACACCTGTATATTGTGGTACACCTGTTTACGGTGGTGCATCTGAATACTGTGGTACACCTGTATATTGTGGTACACCAGTATATTGTGGTACACCTGTATATTGTGGTACACCTGTATATTGTGGTACACCTGTAAATTGTTGTACACCTGTATATTGTGGTACACCAGTATATTGTGGTACACTTGTTTATTGTGGTACACCTGTATATTGTGGTACACCTGAATATTGTGGTACACCTGTATATTGTGCTACACCTGTATATTGTGTTACACCAGTATAATGTGGTACACTTGTTTATTATGGTACACCTGTATATTGTGGTACACCTGTATATTGTGGTACACCTGTATACTGTGGTACACCTGTATATTGTGGTACACATGTATATTGTGGTACACCTGTATACTGTGGTACACCTGTATATTGTGGTAAACCTGTATATCATGGTACACCTGTATATTGTGGTACACCTGTATATTGTGGTACACCAGTATATTGTGGTACACCTGTATATTGTGGTACACCTGTATATTGTGGTACACCTTAAAATTGTGGTACACCTGTATATTGTGGTTCACCTGTATATTGTGGTACACCAGTATATTGTGGTACACTTGTTTATTGTGGTACACCTGTATATTGTGGTACACCTGTATATTGTGGTACACATGTATATTGTGGTACACCTGAATATTGTGGTACACCTGTATATTGTGGTACACCTGTATATTGTGGTACGCCAGTATATTGTGGTACACTTGTTTATTGTGGTACACCTGTATATTGTGGTACACCTGTATATTGTGGTACACCTGTATACTGTGGTACACCTGTATATTGTGGTACACCTGTATATTGTGGTACACCTGTATACTGTGGTAAACCTGTATATTGTGGTACACCTGTATATCATGGTACAACTGTATATTGTGGTACACCTGTATATTGTGGTAAACCTGTATACTGTGGTACACCTGTATATTGTGGTACACCTGTATATCATGGTATTCCTGTATATTGTGATACACCTGTATATTATGGTACATCTGTATATTGTGGTACACCTATATATTAAGGTACACCTGTATATTGTGGTACACCTGTATATTATGATACACCTGTATATTGTGATACACCTGTATATTGTGATACACCTGTATATTGTGGTACATATGTATACTGTGGTGCACCTGGTTATAGTGGTACACCTGTATATTGTGATACACCTGTATAGAGTGGTACACCTGTTTACTGTGGTACATCTGTATACTGTGAGGCACCTGTATATTGTGGTACACCTGTATATTGTGATATACCTGTATATTGTGATACACTTGTATATTGTGGTACACCTGTTTACTGTGGTACATCTGTATACTGTGAGGCACCTGTATATTGTGGTACACCTGTATATTGTGATATACCTGTATATTGTGATACACTTGTATATTGTGGTACATCTGTATACTGTGAGGCACCTGTATATTGTGGTACACCTGTATATTGTGATATACCTGTATATTGTGATACAATTGTATATTGTGGTACACCAGTATATTGTGGTACACTTGTTTATTGTAGTACACCTGTATATTGTGGTACACCAGTATAATGTGGTACACTTGTTTATTGTGGTACACCTGTATATTGTGGTACACCTGTATATTGTGGTACACCTGTATACTGTGGTACACCTGTGTATTGTGGTACACATGTATATTGTGGTACACTTGTATACATTGTGGTACACCTGTAACACACCAACAACAAACACCAAAACACCAATTGTGGTACACCTGTATATTGTGGTACACCTGTAAATTGTGGTACACCTGTATATTGTTGTCCACCTGCATATTGTGGTACACCTGTATTTTGAGGAACACCTGTATGTTGAGGAACACCTGTATATTGTGGTACACCTGTATATTGTGGTATTCCTCTATATTGAGGAACATCTGTATATTGTGGTACACCTGTATATTGTGGTACACCTGTATATTGTGATACACCTGTATATTGTGGTACACCTGTTTACTGTGGTGCATCTGAATACAGTGGAACACCTGTATGGTGTGGTACACCAGTATATTGTGGTACACCTGTATATTGTGGTACACCTGTTTACTGTGGTACATATGTATACTATGGTGCACCTGGTTATTGTGGTACACCTGTATATTGTGATACACCTGTATATTGTGGTACACCTGTTTACTGTGGTACATATGTATACTATGGTGCACCTGGTTATTGTGGTACACCTGTATATTGTGATACACCTGTATATTGTGGTACACCTGTTTACTTTCGTACATCTGTATACTGTGATGCACCTATATATTGTGGTACACCTGTATATTGTAATATACCTGTATATTGTGATACACTTGTATATTGTGGTACACCTGTTTACTGTGGTACATCTGTATACTGTGATGCACCTGTATATTGTGGTACACCTGTATATATTGTGATATACCTGTATATTCTGATACACTTGTATATTGTGGTACACCCGTTTACTGTGGTACATCTGTATACTGTGATGCACCTGTATATTGTGATACACCTGTATATTGTGGTACATCTGTTTACTGTGGTACATCTGTATTCTGTGGTGCACCTGGTTATTGTGGTACACATGTATATTGTGATACACCTGTATATTGTGGTATATCTGTTCACTGTGGTACATCTGTATACTGTGATACACCTGTATATTGTGGTATATCTGTTTACTGTGGTACATCTGTATACTGTGGTACATCTGTATACTGTGGTGCACTTGGTTATTGTAGTACACCTGTATATTGTGATATACCTGTATATTATGGTACAACTGTTTACTGTGGTACATCTGTATACTGTGAGGCACCTGTATATTGTGGTACACCTGTATATTGTGATACACCTGTATATTGTGGTACACCTGTTTACGGTGGTGCATCTGAATACTGTGGTACACCTGTATATTGTGGTACACCAGTATATTGTGGTACACTTGTTTGTTGTGGTACACCTGTATATTGTGTACACTTGTATATTGTGGTACACCTGTATATTGTAATACACCTGAATATTGTGGTACACCTGTATATTGTGCAACACCTGTATATTGTGGTACACCAGTATAATGTGGTACACTTGTTTATTGTGGTACACCTGTATATTGTGGTACACCTGTATATTGTGGTACACCTGTATACTGTGGTACACCTGTATATTGTGGTACACATGTATAATGTGGTACACCTGTATACTGTAGTACACCTGTATATTGTGGTACACCTGTAAATTGTGGTTCACCTGTATATTGTGGTACACCAGTATATTGTGGTACACCTGTATATTGTGATACACCTGTATATTGTGGTACACCTGTTTACTGTGGTACATATGTATACTGTGGTGCACCTGGTTATTGTGGTACACCTGTATATTGTGATACACCTGTATATTGTGGTACACCTGTTTACTGTGGTACATCTGTATACTGTGATGCACCTGTATATTGTGGTACACTTGTATATTGTGATACACCTGTATATTGTGATATACCTGTATATTGTGATACACTTGTATATTGTGGTACACCTGTTTACTGTGGTACATCTGTATACTGTGATGCACCTGTATATTGTGGTACACCTGTATATTGTGATACACCTGTATATTGTGGTACACCTGTATATTGTGATACACCTGTATATTGTTGTACACCTGTATATTGTGATACACCAGTATATTGTGGTACACCAGTATATTGTGGTACACCAGTATATTGTGATACACCTGTATATTGTTGTACACCTGTATATTGTGGTTCACCAGTATATTGTGGTACACCAGTATATTGTGGTACACCTGTATATTGTGGTACATCTGTATATTGTGGTACACCTGTATATTGTGGTACACCTGTATATTGTGATACACCTGTATATTATGATACACCTGTATATTGCGATACACCTGTATATTGTGGTACAACTGTTTACTGTGGTACATCTGTATACTGTGATGCACCTGTATATTGTGGTACACCTGTATATTGTCGTACACCTGTATATTGTGATACTTCTGTATATTGTGGTACACCAGTATATTGTGATACACCTGTATATTGTGATATACCTGTATATTGTGATACACCTGTATATTGTGGTACACCTGTATATTGTGGTACACCTGTATATTGTGCTACACCTGTATATTGTGGTACACCAGTATAATGTGGTACACTTGTTTATTGTGGTACACCTGTATATTGTGGTACACCTGTATACTGTGGTACACCTGTATATTGTGGTACACATGTATATTGTAGTACACCTGTATACTGTGGTACACCTGTATATTGTGGTACACATGTATATCATGGTACACCTGTATATTGTGATACACCTGTATATTGTGGTACACCAGTATATTGTGATACACCTGTATATTGTGGTACACCTCTATATTGTGGTACACCTGTAAATTGTGGTACACCTGTATATTGTGGTTCACCTGTATATTGTGGTACACCAGTATATTGTGGTACACTTGTTCATTGTGGTACACCTGTATATTGTGGTACACCTGTATATTGTGGTACACCTGTATATTGTGGTACACCTGAATATGGTGGTACACCTGTATATTGTGGTACACCTGTATATAGTGGTACACCAGTATATTGTGGTACACTTTTTTATTGTGGTACATCTGTATATTGTGGTATACCTGTATATTGTTGTATACCTGTATATCATGGTACATCTGTATATTGTGGTACACCTGTATGTTGAGGAACACCTGTATATTATGGTACACCTATATATTGTGGTATTCCTTTATATTGAGGATCACTGTATATTGTGGTACACATGTATATTGTGATACACCTGTATATTATGGTACACATGTATATTGTGGTACACCTGTATAGTGTGGTACACCTGTATATTGTGGTTCACAAGTATATTGTGGTACACCAGTATATTGTGGTACACTTGTTTATTGTGGTACACCTGTATATTGTGTTACACCTGTATATTGTGATACACCTGTATATTGTGGTACACCTGTATATTGTGATGCACCTGTATATTGTGAAACACCTGTATATTGTGATACACCTGTATATTGTCGTACACCTGTTTACTGTGGTACATATGTATACTGTGGTGCACCTGGTAAATGTGGTACACCTGTATATTGTGATACACCTGTATATTGTGGTACACCTGTTTACTGTGGTACATCTGTATACTGTGATGCACCTGTATATTGTGGTACACCTGTATATTGTGATATACCTGTATATTGTGATACACTTGTATATTGTGGTACACCTGTTTACTGTGGTACATCTGTATAGTGTGATGCACCTGTATATTGTGGTACACCTGTATATTGTGATACACCTGTATATTGTGGTACACCTGTATATTGTGATACACCAGTATATTGTGGTACACCAGTATATTGTGGTACACCAGTATATTGTGATACACCTGTATATTGTTGTACACCTGTATATTGTGGTTCACCAGTATATTGTGGTACACCTGTATATTGTGGTTCACCAGTATATTGTGGTACACCTGTATATTGTTGTACACCTGTATATTGTGGTTCACCAGTATATTGTGGTACACCTGTATATTGTGGTACACCTGTATATTGTGGTACACCAGTATATTGTGATACAACTGTATATTGTGATGCACCTGTATATTGTGGTACAACTGTATATTGTGATGCACCAGTATATTGTGGTACACCAGTATATTGTGGTACACCTGTATATTGTGATGCAACTGTATATTGTGATACACCTGTATATTGTGGTACAACTGTATATTGTGGTACACCTGTAAACTCTGGTGCATATGTATACTGTGGTGCACCTGTATATTGTGTTACACCTGTATATTGTGATACACCTGTATATTTTGGTACACCTGTATATTGTGATACACCTGTATATTGTGATACACCTGTATATTGTGGTACACCTGTATATTGTGATACACCTGTATATTGTGGTGCACCTGTATATTGTGTTACACCTGTATATTGTGGTACACCAGTATATTGTTGTACACCTGTATATTGTGATACTCCTGTATATTGTGATACACCTGTATATTGTGATACACCTGTATATTGTGATACTCCTGTATATTGTGATACACCTGTATATTGTGATACACCAGTATATTGTGATACACCTGTATATTGTGATACTCCTGTATATTGTGGTACACCTGTATATTGTGATACACCTGTGTATTATGATACACCTGTATATTGCGATACAACTGTATATTTTTATACACCTGTATATTGCGATACACCTGTATATTGTGATACAACTGTATATTTTTATACACCTGTATATTGCGATACACCTGTATATTGTGATACAACTGTATATTTTTATACACCTGTATATTGCGATACACCTGTATATTGTGATACAACTGTTTACTGTGGTGCATCTGAATACTGTGGTACACCTGTATATTGTGGTACACCTGTATATTGTGATACACCTGTATATTGTGGTACACCTGTATATTGTGGTACACCTGTATATTTTGATACACCTGTATATTGTGGTCGTGTGTGAGAATTAAGAAATCTCAGACAATCCACTAAATTGCAAGCGTATTTTTATATATAACGCAGATATTCATACTAAATGTGAATTTAATCAATGATTACGTTTTTTCTGATAATTGAAGAAGTTTGGCAAGTGAATCTGGCTAATAACGCGAGGAAATGTAAATATTTCTATTAGCACGAAAACGGTAGCCAAAAATAACGTTCAGAGATATATTCCAATGCCAAATTCTAACTAGTGACTTTGACATGTGTGCATATTCTATGACACCAATTCATGTACAGTTGTATTCATTTGCAACAGTTATAACTGTAAAGGAACGAATTAAGAGAAAACTCACTCGTATCCTCGCATTCAATTCTCTGACACGAAGACTGCAGAGGACAGATGGCAAATGATATGAATTATTCCTCAGCTTTAAAATAAAGAACTGGAGAAAATGAAAATGTTAAACCAATAGGAGTTGCTAAATATTATTCTTGAATATTTGTGTTTTATAGTTTTACATAGCTCTCGACGGTCTACATATAAAATACATACACAATAATATTATACAAATTAATACATTTGTTTTTAATTTATGCGTATGAATTGATGTGTATGGATACAGTGAAGCATCTTATTTGTTCATCGAGTAATTGGGCAAAGAAAGTAAGACGGCGCTACTCGAATATACATTCATTAATAGAAGAACCTACCTGACGGAATCGCTTCAAGGGGGTCAAGTAAATTTATACTGCCACCTGAACATTAGTTTTTATTGTTGTCGAGAGAAGCATTAACCGTGAAGTATATAAGATCAATACTACCATGTAGTCTGCAGATATATAAACGTAGTGATTTTAACAATAATGTTTCTGATTTTTTTATTGACTGTAATAATTTTATTTGTTCATTTTTAACAGTATTACTTGTTCATTTGTAACAGTTATACCGATTATTTTGAATATGCAGTTGGCTTACGACAAGGGGAGATAATGTCTCCACTTTTATTTTCTCTATTTGTGGAAGATCTGGAACTATTTTTACAAGATAACACTAATACAGGATTGTTAATAGATGATATTGTATTAATGTTACTGCTATTCGCAGACGATATGGTGGTTATATTTGGTAAATCACCACATGATCTACAAACTAGCCTAAATAAGTTACATGAGTACTGCGAGTTATGAGGCTTAAAAGTGAATACAATAAAAACTAAGATAATGGTTTTTCGTAAAAGGCCTACTTGCAAATGAATCATGGACATATAATGGGATCATCATCGACATCGTGAATGATTTTAACTATTTGGGTACTGTTTTTAATTATACTGGTAACTTTACTCTGAACCAAAAATATTTATCTGGTAAGGACTTAAAATCTTTAAATATTCTTTTAGTTAACTGTACCAAGATAAACCTTAAACCGAAACTACTTTGTCAGCTTTTTGATGCCTTTGTTGGCTCTATTTTGAACTACTCATCTGAAATTTGGGGGTTCACCAAATCTAAAGAGTTGGAAAGAATTCAATTGAAATTTTGTAAACGTATTTTAAATGTAAGGGTCACTTCATGTTCTACAGGAGTTTACGGGGAGCTAGGTAGATATCCCCTTTATATTTCCCGTTATATTCGCATTATTAAATACTGGTTCAAATGATTAAATACAGATAATATCATCCTTAGTAGAGTATATAATCAATATGTAAGTGATATGAATAAAGGTGCTAAAAACTGGGTATCACAACTTAAAGAGATGCTATGTAATTATGGCTTTGCAACTATTTGGGAAGATCCATACTATGTAAATGTTAATACTTTTATATGTTTGTTTAAGCAACGGATTATTGATTGCTTTATACAATGGTGGTTTGGTAGTAAAGACACAAGTGGTGTGCTTGTATTGTATAATAGTTGTAAATTGCGTTTTGAATACGAAACCTATCTCGATAATATTCCATATAATTTACGATACTTAATAACTAGGTTAAGAATTTCAGCTCATTCATTAAGAATTCATACAGGTAGATATGGCCAAACTAAAATACCACAAACCGAACGGTTTTGCTCATGCTGTAAATCGAGAGATTTGGAAGATGAATATCATTTCTTACTTGTTTGTAAATGCTATATGCATTTGCGAATCAAATTTATTAAAAAATACTACTTTGTAAGACCAAATATGGCAAAGTGTATTGAATTGTTACAATCAAACAATAGAACTATATTATTGAACTTAGCATTATACTACAAACAAGCTGTTGCTATAAGAACTTCGATATTAAATATCATAGTGCACTAACCTCTATAATAGGTTATTAAATACAGTATAATAGTGTTGTTGATCAAGTTGTATATAGTTGTACGTAGAATAAGCGGTAAGCAACATTCAATATACTTACCTTGTTTCCCAGAATAAACAAGTAGACATGAACATGTATATTTGCATACATACTAAATAAGTAATTTGTAATATTAAAGTTTATCCTCTCTAAAAACAAATATATATATATATTCTAATTCTATTCTAAAATTTCTACTCAATACATGTATAATTAGCTTGTATGACATTGATCACGTGTAAATAGTATGTATAATATGTATATAATTATGACTATGTACTATATGTATACGTCTAAATGAATAAACTTTCAGTTCATATCTAGTATCCATATTCAACAAGATATATGACTCCGGTATTTATCCTGAGGTGCAAAGGCATTATCGTCCCTATATATAAAAAGTGTGATACTACTAATCCTTCAAACTACAGAGGGATAACTCTCGTGCAAACATATTTTCATTGACAGAAACAGAAATAATAAGTGGTGTGAAACTGACAAAGTATTTAATGAATCACATTTTGGATTTATAGATAATCATAGTACAACTGACTGTGTATTTTTTACTGCATTATATTAACCAGAAAGTTCTTTGTAATAAGTCCAAGCTATACTGTGCGTTTATCGATTACGAAAAGGCCTTTGATACCGTTATTCAGGATGAATTATGGGTTATACTTATAAATATAGGAGTCAGGTGTCAGGTGATTAATATGATTAAGTCAATATGTGCTAACGTTAAATCGTGTGTTAATAATCTTCAAACATGCATTTGTCTGACTTTTTTATGTATCAATTGGTCTAAAACAAGGGGAACCACTGTCGTCGATACCTTTTATTTTGTTTATAAATGACATAAGTACTAGTATTGATTTTAACAATTTAAGTGAGACTGATTTAGATCAGCTATCTAGTATGTATATGCTACTTTTTGCTGATGATATTACACTTTTGACTACTGATCATGTTAGTCTACAAACTCAGACAATATACGAACACATGGGCACTGAACATTAATGTGAAGAAAACTAAAATATGTATCTTTGAAACAATGAACTGGTGGAAACTGTTGATACATTTTGTTATCTTGGCATCACTCTTTCCTATACGGTAAACATTTAAATAGTGTTAAGGCTTAATATAGTCTTCTATCCATTTTTGAGAGTTAATCGAGATATTAAAACTAAATTATCACATTTTGATTCAATGGTTGTACCTATACTACTCAACTTTAAAGAAATAGACAAGCTGCATCTGATATTTTGCAAACGCCTGAAATAGCTGTATATGGAGAACTGGGTAGGTATCCACTTTCAGTAATCAGTAAAGGACGTGCTTTAAAATATTGGATTAAGATTATGAAAAATCAGGAATCACCGATGTATAGATTATATGATGAACAGTGTACAAACAATACATGTTTGGCTAAAAGTCTATATTAATATACTATGATTTGAGCAAGTTTGTAACAAATTTACATATGTTTAAGAAACGTATACTTGATCAATACCTTCAAAAACGGAACACTGCTATTAACACGGTCTCCAAACTTGATTATTATAAAAAATGTAAAACCGAGTTTGGTTAAGAACGATACCTTGATGTTATAGTAAGCAATCCTTTAAGAACGATACATTGGTGTTATAGTAAGCAATCCTTTAAGAAAAAAACTAACGATTTAGAATATGTTCTCATCGTATATGTAAACTATGTACTAGAAATGTTACAGAATATCATGTTGTTTGTTGTGTTGTCCCAGATATGCTGATACTCGTACACAGTATTGTAGTCACGCTACTTAGCCATCTGTACAGACGTTTGCACATATTATGTGCACATAAAATAATAAAGTTATGTACAAAACTGCCAAATATATGCATGCATCTATGGAGATAAGAAAACAAACATTGGATGATATATCTGCTTCTAATTGATTGAAGGTTTATATGTCATAATTATGAATGTTGACATTATGTTGATATATGTATTTATATGGCATTTTGTAATGCATATGTGTCTTGGCCATATTTAGTTAATGTAAATGGCCAAAGGCAATGTTTTGCCGTTTGCCAATAAATGAATGAAATGAAACTATGTTGACTAACGTATTTGTTGACGTGTGTGTCAATTAATTAATGCTTTCCTCCAACAGTTTCTTTACTTCTTAAAGCAATATAAACCATGGTCAACAGACAAGATACAATGCTGGGCAATACCGTCTTATACAGACCATGGCTAGAACAACTGTCTGAATGTAACAACCGTTACATGATAATAACATTTGTATTACGGGCAGCAGATCTCTGACAGTATTTATCATATGATTAGTATTACTACTTTTAAATAGGAGAGATTATACTACAGGTAACCAGACCATCATTTATATTCACAGTCATCCTGTAAAGTGACCATGTAAAGTACCATCATACATAATGCACAGTCATGCTGTAAAGCAGCCATGTTGAGTACCATCATACATAATGCACAGTCATCCTGTAAAGCAGCCATGTTGAGTATCATCATACATAATGCACAGTCATCATGTAAAGCGGCCATGTAAAGTATCATCATACATAATGCACAGTCATCATGTAAAGCATTCATGAAAAGTACCATCATACATAATGCACAGTCATCATGTAAAGCGGCCATGTTGAGTACCATCATACATATTGCACAGTCATACTGTAAAGCGGCCATATTGAGTACCATTATACATAATGCACAGTCATACTGTAAAGCGGCCATATTGAGTACCATTATACATAATGCTCAGTCATCCTGTAAAGCGGCCATATTGAGTACCATTATACATAATGCTCAGTCATCCTGTAAAGCGGCCATATTGAGTACCATTATACATAATGCTCAGTCATACAGTAAAGCGGCCATATTGAGTACCATCATACATAATGCTCAGTCATACTGTCAAGCGGCCATATTGAGTACCATCATACATAATGCTCAGTCATACTGTAAAGCGGCCATATTGAGTACCATTATACATAATGCACAGTCATACTGTAAAGCGGCCATATTGAGTACCATTATACATAATGCACAGTCATACTGTAAAGCGGCCATATTGAGTACCATTATACATAATGCACAGTCATACTGTAAAGCGGCCATATTGAGTACCATTATACATAATGCACAGTCATACTGTAAAGCGGCCATATTGAGTACCATTATACATAATGCACAGTCATACTGTAAAGCGGCCATATTGAGTACCATTATACCTAATGCTCAGTCATCCTGTAAAGCGGCCATATTGAGTACCATTATACATAATGCTCAGTCATCCTGTAAAGCGGCCATATTGAGTACCATTATACATAATGCTCAGTCATACTGTAAAGCGGCCATATTGAGTAACATCATACATAATGCTCAGTCATACTGTCAAGCGGCCATATTGAGTACCATCATACATAATGCTCAGTCATACTGTAAAGCGGCCATATTGAGTACCATTATACATAATGCACAGTCATACTGTAAAGCGGCCATATTGAGTACCATTATACATAATGCACAGTCATACTGTAAAGCGGCCATATTGAGTACCATTATACCTAATGCTCAGTCATCCTGTAAAGCGGCCATATTGAGTACCATTATACATAATGCTCAGTCATCCTGTAAAGCGGCCATATTGAGTACCATTATACATAATGCACAGTCATACTGTAAAGCGGCCATATTGAGTAACATCATACATAATGCTCAGTCATACTGTAAAGCGGCCATATTGAGTACCATTATACATAATGCTCAGTCATACTGTAAAGCGGCCATATTGAGTACCATTATACATAATGCACAGTCATACTGTAAAGCGGCCATATTGAGTACCATTATACATAATGCACAGTCATCCTGTAAAGCGGCCATATTGAGTACCATATACATAATGCACAGTCATCCTGTAAAGCGGCCATATTGAGTACCATTATACATAATGCACAGTCATCCTGTAAAGCGGCCATATTGAGTACCATCATACATAATGCTCAGTCATACTGTAAAGCGGCCATATTGAGTACCATCATACATAATGCACAGTCATACTGTAAAGCGGCCATATTGAGTACCATCATACATAATGCTCAGTCATCCTGTAAAGCGGCCATATTGAGTACCATTATACATAATGCACAGTCATACTGTAAAGCGGCCATATTGAGTACCATCATACATAATGCTCAGTCATCCTGTAAAGCGGCCATATTGAGTACCATTATACATAATGCACAGTCATCCTGTAAAGCGGCCATATTGAGTACCATTATACATAATGCACAGTCATACTGTAAAGCGGCCATATTGAGTACCATTATACATAATGCACAGTCATCCTGTAAAGCGGCCATATTGAGTACCATTATACATAATGCACAGTCATCCTGTAAAGCGGCCATATTGAGTACCATTATACATAATGCACAGTCATCCTGTAAAGCGGCCATATTGAGTACCATTATACATAATGCACAGTCATCCTGTAAAGCGGCCATATTGAGTACCATTATACATAATGCACAGTCATCCTGTAAAGCGGCCATATTGAGTACCATTATACATAATGCACAGTCATCCTGTAAAGCGGCCATATTGAGTACCATTATACATAATGCACAGTCATCCTGTAAAGCGGCCATATTGAGTACCATTATACATAATGCACAGTCATCCTGTAAAGCGGCCATATTGAGTACCATTATACATAATGCACAGTCATCCTGTAAAGCGGCCATATTGAGTACCATTATACATAATGCACAGTCATCCTGTAAAGCGGCCATATTGAGTACCATTATACGTGATACCCAGGATACATGTTACGTTGGTGATAATCGAGCTTGTTAGCCACTAATCGAGCTTGCTAGCCACTAATCGAGCTTGCTAGCCACTAATCGAGCTTGCTAGCCACTAATCGAGCTTGCTAGCCACTAATCGAGCTTGCTAGCCACTAATCGAGCTTGCTAGCCACTAATCGAGCTTGCTAGCCACTAATCGAACGACCTTCACAAGTCTATTGAACTTTGTTCAAATTATTTATTCATGAGTACGTTGTTGAAAATAATTATGATACCATAGCAAATACCTTATTTTATAATCATTAACTGCACAACGCGTTACTACAAGCTCAGAACTGTGTCATGGATGAAGTTTTCAATTTTAATCTTTGTTAAAGTCGCACCCGTGCACACAAAATATAAATACTAAATACATAAATGTTAAACCACTAACAATGGCCATTCATCCGAGAACTATAATATACTATATCACAGCAGGACAATAACATAATTATAGTACACATCATTAAAGCGACATTACATCGCAAAAACCAAATAAAATGCATTGTTCACGTATAAATGTATTGCTACTACAAATTCTTCCGAATATATTCGAACACTAACATTGACTCAATAAACAGTGTTTTTTGTGAATTGAAAGTATGATTTCATTTAACGGTCATCCATACTCCTGAATTGACGTCTGTTACTAAGCGCGAGATAATGTCGTTTAGAGATAATTAAATAAGAATAGTCCACAAATAAATAGACAAAAATGTGAGAATATAACGGTAAATCTGTACCATAAATCTTGTTATTCAGGATACACTAGTTGTATTACCCACGGATGTTTACATTATGTTGTTATGTCAACAAACCGCGTACACGGCGCTTGTTTATTAGTTGAAAAACTCAGTATTTGAGGTAAATATTTGGAAAACAATTATACCATATAATAGGAAAATACACTCTGTTGAAATTTGTGTTTTCACTGATGTTGTGTCTCTTTAATGTATGTATTGGCAGGTGGTATGGAAAGCTACTTATGAGTTCTTCACAACACTTTTTAACTTGTTGACTCCTGTAGCTTTAGAAGTGCATGTATTGAAGAAATAAATGTTCGTTTATCAGTTTATCTTGTTTCAAAATAAACCGTCTAACATGTTCAATCCTGGAGTCAGACATATTCAATCCTATTCAATTATTGGTGTTATTTTACACTGCTTGTGTGAGTTTGGAATGACAAGTCATTCTAGAAGTAATTTGGATAATACATAAACGAACGTCGAGACATATGTGATGTTGGAGGAAGTATAAAAACGCAATTTACAACAGTATAATGTAAATTTGTTTATAATTTCTACAATGCTTAAAGTGTAGTAACTACAGTTCGTACAGGGTGCCAGCCGAACACCAGAATTTTGGCGAGGACGTCATTTCAACAATGCGCACTACTAAGCCTGATGTTAACCAATCACAGTCGTTCTTGTCACGTGTGTTGTTTTCATCTGGGAACTTTTTCTTGTGGGCAGAATTTTTTTCTCTGCAATCTTCTGGATTTACCTTGTATCATTTCTTATTATTTCCAGTTTTACCATTTCCGCCCAACCCCCTCCTGTTTTGGCACCCAGTCTGAACAACTTACGTTTGTGATTTATAGCCCACTGCATGTGTATACAATATTGTTAAGGTGAATACAATAATTATTACACCTATGGTGGATTTTATGTCCAACTTTAAGTATTTTGAACATTGTTACTCTGCATTCATTTACATTGTTCGTGTATCAGTTTATCTTGTTTCAAAATAAACCGTCTGTCTCCACTATAGAGTGACACATATTCAATCCTATTCAAGTGTTGGTGTTCTTTTACACTGGTTGTGTGAGTTTGGAATGACACGTCATGTATACTATGTACTGTATCTTTGTAAATGCTAACTACGACAGATGCAACATGTGATGCATCAAGCCAGGGTAAAAACCAGAGAGAAAACTTCACCCACTATAATTAATGTAAAATAATCTGGAGAACTGCACCTGGAAAATCACATTCCACCCATATTGTGTGTAAATGTCGTTCCGGGCATTTTCCTATCCACATCATGTGTGTGAATGTCGTTCCGGGCATTTTCCTATCCACATCATGTGTGTGAATGTCGTTCCAGGCATTTTACTATCCACATCCTGTGTGTGAATGTCGTTCCGGGCATTTTCCTATCCACATCCTGTGTGTGAATGTCGTTCCGGGCATGTTCCTATCCACATTGAATGTCGTTCCTGGCATTTTGATTTCATTTTTCTTAATCATTTCCGAATACTAATGACAAAATCATGTATTTCCGCTCTATGATTAATGTTTTAATGAGGATGAGAATCTGAGATGAGAAATAGTCATCAACTGATTTCAGGAGATATGGGTTGGAAACTCCCAATAGTCCGACAATGTATCTCCTTATATTGGCATAAACTGTCATTTATGAACAATACAATGAACAATGTAATATCTCTACTAATCATATTGGCTGTGATCTGATCAAAGTGAATATATGTTTCACAGAGCCATATCCTGATCAGTGTGCTATGGTACCAAGTGTGTCTTTTAGTGCTTTATCATTGTGCTAGAGCAGTTCTTATATCCGATTAGCAGTGAGTTTGCAGATTTATTACATATACCGTGATCAATGATTGCGATATAGAATTTTGTTCATCTCTTATAATTCCAAGTTTGAGTGACTTTGTAATTTTATGACATATTCAGATGACATTGTACTGTTATGCTGTATTGCATATATGTAATATTATGTTCATACTGTTTGTACAATGAGGAGTTGTACATAAACATTACTTATGGTGTCTGGGCAATATTTCAAAAACCAATCATACAACGGACGAATGAGATGACATAATGCGATGACATATTGGGATGTCATATTGAGATGTCATATTGAGATGTCATATTGCGTGGTCATATTGAGTGGTCATATTGAGATGTAATATTGAGATGTCATATTGAGATGTCATATTGAGATGTCATATTGCGATGACATATTGAGATGTCATATTGAAATAATATATTGAGATGTAATATTGAGATGTCATATTGAGATGTCATATTGAGATGTCATATTGAGATGCCATATTGAGATGTCATATTGAGATGATTATTGAGATGTCATATTGAGATGTCATATTGAGATGTCATATTGAGCTGTCATATTGAGATGTCATATTGAGATGTCATATTGAGATGTCATATTGAGATGTCATATTGCGATGACATATTGAGATGTCATATTGAAATGATATATTGAGATGTCATATTGAGATATCATATTGAGATGATATATTGAGGTGTCATATTGAGATGATATATTGAGATGTCATATTGAGATGTCATATTGAGATGTCATATTGAGATGATATATTGAGATGTCATATTGAGATGTCATATTCAAATGTCATATTGAGATGTCATATTGAGATGTAATATTGCGCTGACATATTGGGATGTCATATTGAGATGTCATATTGGGATGTCATATTGAGATGTCATATTGCGATGACATATTGAGATGTCATATTGAAATGATATATTGAGATGTCATATTGAGATGTCATATTGAGATGTCATATTGAGATGTAATATTGATATATCATATTGAGATGTCATATTGAGTGGTCATATTGAGATGTCATATTGAGATGTCATATTGAGATGATATATTGAGATGTCATATTGAGATGTCATATTGAGATGTCATGTTGAGATGATTATTGAGATGTCATATTGAGATGATATATTGAGATGATATATTGAGATGTCATATTGAGATGTCATATTGAGATGTCATATTGAGATGTCATATTAAGATGATATATTGAGATGATTATTGAGATGTCATATTGAGATGTCATATTGAGTGGTCATATTGAGATGTCATATTGAGATGTCATATTGAGATGTCATATTGAGATGTCATATTGAGATGTCATATTGAGTGGTCATATTGAGATGTCATATTGAGATGTCATATTGAGATGTCATATTGAGTGGTCATATTGAGATGATATATTGAGATGTCATATTGAGATGTCATATTGAGATGTCATAATGAGTGATCATATTGAGATGTCATATTGAGATGTCATATTGAGATGTCATATTGAGATGTCATATTGGGATGATTATTGAGATGTCATATTGAGATGTCATATTGAGATGTCATATTGAGATGTCATATTGAGATGATATATTGAGATGTCATATTGAGATGATTATTGAGATGTCATATTGAGATGTCATATTGAGATGTCATGTCATATTGAGATGTCATATTGAGATGATTATTGAGATGTCATATTGAGATGTCATATTGAGATGTCATATTGAGATGATATATTGAGATGTCATATTGAGATGTCATATTGAGATGTCATATTGAGTGATCATATTGAGATGTCATATTGCGATGACATATTGAGATGTCATATTGAAATGATATATTGAGATGTCATATTGAGATGTCATATTGAGTGGTCATATTGAGATGATATATTGAGATGTCATATTGCGATGACATATTGAGATGTCATATTGAAATGATATATTGAGATGTCATATTGAGATGATATATTGAGATGTCATATTGAGATGATTATTGAGATGTCATATTGAGATGTCATATTGAGATGTCATATTGAGATGTCATGTCATATTGAGATGTCATATTGAGGTGACATATTGAGATGGTTATTGAGATGACATAAATATGACAGCGTCTGGATTATGGTTGCATCTTTTTTCAAATTTGGTAGATATATATTATTTTAAAATAACAACAAGAACAACATGAGCAATACTGTGTCTGCATTAGGACACAACTTATTCTTAGAGATTAATCAATATTTACATACAAGTACAAGACTTAGGTACTGTGATTAATTGAAAGCATGTTTATAGTAAACCTGGTGTATTTTCAGGGAAACTTTTGCGAATAAAACGACACCCGAGCTCTCACGAATAATACTGTCTACATACTACATTATAGAAGTGAGCCAAGGCAGATCTCCTACAGCAGCGGTCTATCAGGTGAGAGTGTTTATATTAGAATGATGCCAATTAGCTTCGTTTAGCCTTTTGATGCATTGGTATAAAGAAAAATGAACATATCGCGATAATATTACGATTCACGTTATCCAATATCCAACAATACCACTCACAGTAACATGTCGCTGTTACGGAAGCACATGATATCCAAATGTATGATCTTAAGCCTGACAACTTACTAGAAGCAGTGTACTCAATTCATTGTAACATCAGCAAGATTTGACAATGTATGCGTCATTACATGTAGTAATAAATACTAATAATGCCCCCTACTCCCTCACAATCACACGTTCAATATGTCATTTTGCACCCATTTTGCACACATGCACACACATTCTTGCCACATTCTACCCCAATGTATTCTTAATTGTGTTGGCATATACACCCAGAACAAAATGGCATCACATTACCTCACGATCTTTCCAGTCACACACTGCTGCTCAGAGAAACACCGCGTCACAATCTTCATGGTAAAGTTAACGCATTTGCTGCACACTTTCACACTTTCCGTGCACCTGCCAAGTCATCTGTATTCAAATGGCAGTGTCATGATTAAGCGTAAGAATGAAATTGTATGTGAAACAAGTATACTATAATATATTATTAAATCAAAAATATTTATTTGTATGTTTTACGTTTATGTATCGTCGCTACCGGACATGAGTGACGCCTCCAGCATAGATTTGTCATTTTAGATTTATGGAGGCTAGTGCATACTGACTGTACCATACTGACTGTACCATACTGACTGTACCATACTGACTTGTACCATACTGACTGTACCATACTGACTGTACGTATGTACATATTGACTGTACCATACTGACTATACCATACTGACTGTACCATACTGACTGTACGTATGTACATACTGACTGTACCATACTGACTGTACCATACTGACTGTACCATACTGACTGTACCATACTGACTGTACGTATGTACATACTGACTATACCATACTGGCTGTACGTATGTACATACTGACTGTACCATACTGGCTGTACCATATTGACTACGTATGTACATACTGACTGTACCATACTGACTGTACGTATGTACATACTGACTGTACCTAACTGAATGTACGTATGTACATACTTACTGTGCCATACTGACTGTACGTATGTACATACTGACTGCACCATACTGACTGTACGTATGTATATACTGACTGTACCATACTGGCTGTACGTATGTACATACTGACTTCACCATACTGACTGTACGTATGTACATGCTGACTATACCATACTGGCTGTACGTATGTACATACTGACTTCACCATACTGACTGTACGTATGTACATGCTGACTATCCCATACTGACTGTACCATACTGGCTGTACGTATGTATATACTGACTGTACCATACTGACTGTACCATACTGACTGTACGTATGTACATACTGACTGTACCATACTGACTGTACGTATGTACATACTGACTGTACCATACTGACATTACCATACTGACTGTACGTATGTACATACTGACTGTACCATACTGACTGTACGTATGTAGATACTGACTGTACCATACTGACTGAACGTATGTACATACTGCCAGTACGAATGTACATACTGACTGTACGTTTGTACATACTGACTGTACCATACTGGCTGTACCATACTGACTGTACGTATTTACATACTGACTATACCATACTGACTGTACGTATGAAGATACTGACTGTACCATACTGGCTGTACGTATGTACATACTGACTGTACCATACTGGCGGTACCATACTGACTGTACGTATGTACATACTGACTGCACCATACTGACTGTACGTATGTATATACTGTCTGTACCATACTGACTGTACCATACTGACTGTACGTATGTACATACTGACTATACCATACTGACTGTACGTATGTAAATACAGACTGTACCATACTGGCTGTACCATACTGACTGTACGTATGTACATACTGACTATACCATACTGACTGTACGTATGTAGATACTGACTGTACCATACTGACTGTACCATACTGCCTGTACGAATGTACATACTGACTGTACGTATGTATATACTGACTGTACGTATGTACATACTGACTGTACGTATGTACATACTGACTGTACGTATGTATATACTGACTATACCATACTGACTGTGCGTATGTATATACTGACTATACCATACTGACTGTACCATACTGCCTGTACCATACTGACTGTACCATAATGGCTGTACGTATGTACATACTGACTGCACCATACTGACTGTACGTGTGTACATACTGACTATACCATACTGACTGTACCATACTTGCTGTACGTATGTACATACTGACTGTACAATACTGACTGTACGTATGTATATACTGACTATACCATACTGACTGTACGTATGTACATACTGACTGTACGAATACTGACTGTACGTATGTACATATTGACTGCACCATACTGACTGTACGTATGTATATACTGAATATACCATGCTGACTGTACCATACTGACTGTACCATACTGACTGTACTATACTGGCTGTACGTATGTACATACTGACTATACCATACTGACTGTACGTATGTATATACTGACTATACCATTCTGACTGTAGGTATATATATACTGACTATACCATACTGACTGTACGTATGAATATACTGACTGTACTATACTGACTGTACGTATGTACATACTGACTATACCATACTGACTGTACGTATGTACATACTGACTATACCATACTGATTGTACGTATGTACATACTGACTATACCATACTGACTGTACGTATGTAGATACTGACTGTACCATACTGGCTGTACGTATGTACATACTGACTGTACCATACTGGCTGTACCATACTGACTGTACGTATGTACATACTGACTATACCATACTGACTATACCATACTGATTATACTATACTGACTATACCATACTGACTATACCATTCTGACTATACCATACTGACTATACCATACTGACTGTACGTATGTGCATACTGACTATGCCATACTGACTGTACGTATGTACATGCTGACTGCACGTATGGACATACTGACAGCACCATACTGACTGTACGTATGTAACTATTGACTGTACGTATGTACATACTGACTGTACGTATGTACATACTCACTGCACCATACTGAATGTACGTATGTACATACTGACTGCACCATACTGGCTGTACGTATGTTTATACTGTCTGCACCATACTGGCTGTACGTATGTACATACTGACTATATCATACTGACTGTACGTATGTACATACTGATTGCACCATACTGACTGTACGTATGTACATGCTGACTATACCATACTGACTGTACGTATGTACATACTGACTGCACCATACTGACTGTATGTATGTACATACTGACTGCACCATGCTGGCTGTAGGTCTGTACATACTGACTGCACCATGCTGACTGTACGTATGTATATACTGACTATACGATACTGGCTGTACGTATGTACATACTGACTGTACCATACCGGCTCTTCGTATGTACATACTGACTGTACTATACTGACTGTAAGTATGTACATAATGACTGCACCATACTGGCTGTACGTATGTACATACTGACTGCACCATACCGACTGTACGTATGTACATACTGACTATACCATACTGACTGTACGTATGTACATACTAACTGCACAATACTGGCTGTACGTATGTACATACTGACTGTACAATACTGACTGTACGTATGTATATACTGACTTTACCATACAGACTGTACCATACTGACTGTAGGTATGTACATACTGACTATACCATACTGACTGTACGTATGTATATACTGACCGTACCATACTGACTGTACCATACTGCCTGTACCATACTGACTGTACCATACTGGCTATAGGTATGTACATAATGACTGCACCATACTGACTGTACCTATGTACATACTGACTGTACTATACTGACTGTACCATACTGACTGTACCATACTGACTGTACTATACTGGCTGTACGTATGTACATACTGACTATACCGTACTGACTGTACGTATGTATATACTGACCGTACCATACTGACTGTACAATACTGACTGTACGTATATACATACTGACTATACCATACTGACTCTACGTATGTACATACTGACTGTACGTATACTGACTGTACGTATGTACATACTGACTATACCATACTGACTGTACCATACTGACTGTACCATACTGACTGTACCATACTGACTGTACGTATGTATATACTGACTATACTATACTGACTGTACGTATGTATATACTGACTATACCATACTGACTGTACGTATGTATATACTGACTATACCATACTGACTGTCCGTATGTACATACTGACTGCACCATACTGGCTGTACGTATGTACATACTGACTGCACCATACTGGATGTACGTATGTATATACTGACTGCACCATAGTGGCTGTACGCATGTACATACTGACTGCACCATACTGGCTGTACGTATGTACATACTGATTGCACCATACTGGCTGTACGTATGTTTATACTGTCTGCACCATACTGGCTGTACGTATGTACATACTGACTATATCATACTGACTGTACGTATGTACATACTGACTGCACCATACTGACTGTACGTATGTACATGCTGACTATACCATACTGAATGTACGTATGTACATACTGACTGCACCATACTGACTGTATGTATGTACATACTGACTGCACCATGCTGGCTGTACGTCTGTACATACTGACTGCACCATGCTGACTGTACGTATGTATATACTGACTATACGATACTGGCTGTACGTATGTACATACTGACTGTACCATACCGGCTCTACGTATGTACATACTGACTGTACTATACTGACTGTAAGTATGTACATAATGACTGCAACATACTGGCTGTACGTATGTACATACTGACTGCACCATACCGACTGTACGTATGTACATACTGACTATACCATACTGACTGTACGTATGTACATACTAACTGCACAATACTGGCTGTACGTATGTACATACTGATTGCACCATACTGGCTTTACGTATGTACATACTGACTGCACCATACTGGCTGTACGTATGTACATACTGATTGCACCATACTGGCTGTACATATGTAAATACTGACTGCACCATACTGGCTGTACGTATGTACATACTGACTATACCATACTGACTGTACGTATGTACATACTGACTGCACCATACTGACTGTACGTATGTACATGCTGACTATACCATACTGGCTGTACGTATGTACATACTGACTATTCCATACTGGCTGTACGTATGTACATACTGACTATGCCATACTGACTGTACGTATGTACATACTGACTGCACCATACTGACTATACCATACTGACTGTACGTATGTACATACTGACTATACCATACTGACTGTACGTATGTACATACTAACTGCACAATACTGGCTGTACGTATGTACATACTGACTGTACAATACTGACTGTACGTATGTATATACTGACTTTACCATACAGACTGTACCATACTGACTGTACGTATGTATATACTGACCGTACCATACTGACTGTACCATACTGCCTGTACCATACTGACTGTACCATACTGGCTATAGGTATGTACATAATGATTGCACCATACTGACTGTACCTATGTACATACTGACTGTACTATACTGACTGTACCATACTGACTGTACCATACTGACTGTACTATACTGGCTGTACGTATGTACATACTGACTATACCGTACTGACTGTACGTATGTATATACTGACCGTACCATACTGACTGTACAATACTGACTGTACGTATATACATACTGACTATACCATACTGACTCTACGTATGTACATACTGACTGTACGTATACTGACTGTACGTATGTACATACTGACTATACCATACTGACTGTACCATACTGACTGTACCATACTGACTGTACCATACTGACTGTACGTATGTATATACTGACTATACTATACTGACTGTACGTATGTATATACTGACTATACCATACTGACTGTACGTATGTATATACTGACTATACCATACTGACTGTACGTATGTACATACTGACTGCACCATACTGGCTGTACGTATGTACATACTGACTGCACCATACTGGATGTACGTATGTATATACTGACTGCACCATAGTGGCTGTACGCATGTACATACTGACTGCACCATACTGGCTGTACGTATGTACATACTGACTGCACCATACTGGCTGTACGTATGTTTATACTGTCTGCACCATACTGGCTGTACGTATGTACATACTGACTATATCATACTGACTGTACGTATGTACATACTGACTGCACCATACTGACTGTACGTATGTACATGCTGACTATACCATACTGAATGTACGTATGTACATACTGACTGCACCATACTGACTGTATGTATGTACATACTGACTGCACCATGCTGGCTGTACGTCTGTACATACTGACTGCACCATGCTGACTGTACGTATGTATATACTGACTATACGATACTGGCTGTACGTATGTACATACTGACTGTACCATACCGGCTCTACGTATGTACATACTGACTGTACTATACTGACTGTAAGTATGTACATAATGACTGCACCATACTGGCTGTACGTATGTACATACTGACTGCACCATACCGACTGTACGTATGTACATACTGACTATACCATACTGACTGTACGTATGTACATACTAACTGCACAATACTGGCTGTACGTATGTACATACTGATTGCACCATACTGGCTTTACGTATGTACATACTGACTGCACCATACTGGCTGTACGTATGTACATACTGATTGCACCATACTGGCTGTACATATGTAAATACTGACTGCACCATACTGGCTGTACGTATGTACATACTGACTATACCATACTGACTGTACGTATGTACATACTGACTGCACCATACTGACTGTACGTATGTACATGCTGACTATACCATACTGGCTGTACGTATGTACATACTGACTATACCATACTGGCTGTACGTATGTACATACTGACTATGCCATACTGACTGTACGTATGTACATACTGACTGCACCATACTGACTATACCATACTGACTGTACGTATGTACATACTGACTATACCATACTGACTATACCATACTGATTATACTATACTGACTATACCATACTGACTATACCATTCTGACTATACCATACTGACTATACCATACTGACTGTACGTATGTACATACTGACTATACCATACTGACTGTACGTATGTGCATACTGACTATGCCATACTGACTGTACGTATGTACATGCTGACTGCACGTATGGACATACTGACAGCACCATACTGACTGTACGTATGTAACTACTGACTGCACGTATGTACATACTGACTGTACGTATGTACATACTCACTGCACCATACTGAATGTACGTATGTACATACTGACTGTACGTATACTGATGGTACGTATGTATTATACTGACTGTACGTATACTAACTGTACGTATGTACATACTGACTGTACGTATTCTGACGGTACGTATGTACATGCTGACTGTACGTATACTGACTGTACGTATACTGACGATACGTATGTACATACTGACTGTACGTATACTGACTGTACGTATGTACATACTGACTGTACGTATGTATATACTGACTGTACGTGTGTATATACTGACTCTACGTATTCTGACTGGATCAATGTATATACTGACTGTACGTATGTATATACTGACTGTACGTGTGTATATACTGCCTGTACGTATGTATTTATTGACTGTAGGTATGTGCATACTGACTGTACGTATGTACATACTGACTGTACGTATGTACATACTGACTGCACGTATGCTGACTGTACGTATGTGTATACTGATTGCACGTATACTGACTGTACGTATGCATATACTGACTGTACGCATTCTGCTGTACGTATGTATATACTGACTGTACGTATGTACATATTGACTGTACTTATGTACATACTGACTGTACGTATGTAAATACTGACTGTACGTATGTATATTCTGACTGTACATATGTATATACTGACTGTACGTATACTGACGGTACGTATGTATATTCTGACTGTACCATACTGACTGTACATATGTATATACTGACTGTACGTATACTGACTGTACGTATGTACATACTGACTGTACCATACTGACGGTACGTATGTATATAATGAATGTACGTATGTACATACTGACTATACGTATACTGACTGTACGTATGTATATACTGAATGTACGTATGTACATACTGACTGCACGTATACTGACTGTGCGTATGTATATACTGACTGAACGTATATTGACGGTACGTATGTACATACTGACTGTACGTATACTGACGGTATGTATGTACCTACTGACTGTACGTATACTGACGGTACGTATGTACATACTGACTGTACGTATACTGACGGTACGTATGTACATACTGACTATACGTATGATGACTGTATGTATGTACATACTGACTGTACGTATACTGACTGTACGTATGTACATACTGACTGTACGTATGTTGACTGTACGTATACTGACTGCACGTATGCTGACGGTACGTATGTACACACTAACTGTACCTATGTGTATACTGACTGTACGTATGTATATACTGACTGTACGTATGTGCATACTGACTGTACGTATGTGCATACTGACTGTACGTATGTACATACTTACTGCACGTATGTACATACTGACTGTACGTATACTGACTGTACGTATGTACATACTGACTCTACGTATACTGACTGTACGTATGTATATACTGACTGTACGTATACTGACGGTACGTATGTATATACTAACTGAACGTATGTATATACTGTTTGTACGTATGTGTATACTGACTGTACGTATGTATATACTGACTGTACGTATGTATATACTGACTGTACGTATGTGCATACTGACTGTACGTATGTGCATACTGACTGTACGTATGTACATACTTACTGCACGTATGTACATACTGACTGTACGTATACTGACTGTACGTATGTACATACTGACTCTACGTATACTGACTGTACGTATGTATATACTGACTGTACGTATACTGACGGTACGTATGTATATACTAACTGAACGTATGTATATACTGTTTGTACGTATGTGTATACTGACTGTACGTATGTATATACTGACTGTACGTATGTATATACTGACTGTACGTATGTGTATACTGACTGTACGTATGTATATACTGACTGTACGTATGTGCATACTGACTGTACGTATGTATATACTGACTGTACCTATGTAAATACTGACTGTACGTATGTGTATACTGACTGTACGTATGTACATACTGACTGTACGTTTGTACATACTGACTGCACGCATGTACATACTGACTGTACGTATGTACATACTGAGTATACGTATATACATACTGACTGTACGTATGTACATACTGACTGCACGTATGTACATACTGACTGCCCGTATGTATATACTGAATGTACGTATGTACATACTGACTGCACGTATGTATATACTGACTGTACGTATGTACATACTGATTGTACCTATGTACATACTGACTGTACGTATACTGACACTACGTATGTACATACTGACTGTACGTATGCTGACTGTACGTATACTGACGGTACGTATGTACATACTGACTGTACGTATGTACATACTGACTGTAAGTATGCATATACTGACTGTACGTATGTACATACTGACTGTACGTATGTATATACTGACTGTACGTATGTATATATTGACTGTACGTATGTATATACTGACTGTACGTATACTGACTGTACCTATACTGACTGCACGTATACTGACTGCACGTATACTGACGGTACGTATACTGACTGCACGTATACTGACGGTACGTATGCTGACTGTACGTATACTGACTGCACATATACTGACTGCACGTATACTGACGGTACGTATACTGACTGCACGTATACTGACGGTACGTATGCTGACTGTACGTATAATGACTGCACGTATACTGACTGTACGTATACAGACTGCACGTATACTGACTGTACGTATACTGACTGCACGTATACTGAATGTACGTATACTGACTGTACCTATACTGACTGCACGTATACTGACTGTACTAATACTGACTGCACGTATACTGACTGCACGTATACTGACTGTACGTATACTGACGGTACTTATGTACATACTAACTGTACGTATGTATATACTGACGGTACGTATGTGTATACTGCCTGTACGTATGTATATACAGACTGTACGTTTGAGCATACTGACTGTACCTATGTATATACTGACTGTACGTATGTATATACTGACTGTACGTATGTGTATTCTGACTGTACGTATGTATATACTGACTGTACGTATGTATATACTGACTGCACGTATACTGACTGTACGTATGTATATACTGACTGTACGTATATGCATACTGACTGTACGTATGTGTATACTGACAGTACGTATGTATATACTGACTGAACGTATGTACATACTGACTGTACGTATGTGTATACTGACTGTAGGTATGTACATACTGACTGCACGTATGTACATACTGACTGTACGTATGTACATACTGACTGTACGTATGTACATACTGACTGCACGTATGTACATACTGACTGCCCGTATGTATATACTGAATGTACGTATGTACATACTGACTGCACGTATGTATATACTGACTGTACGTATGTACATACTGACTGTACGTATGTACATACTGACTGTACGTATAATGACTGTACGTATGTATATACTGACAGTACGTTTGTACATACTGACTGCACGTATGTACATACTGACTGTACGTATGCTGACTGTACGTATACTGATGGTACCTATGTACATACTGACTGTACGTATGTACATACTGACTCTAAGTATGCATATACTGACTGTACGTATGTACATACTGACTGTACGTATATATATACTGACTGTACGTATACTGACTGTACGTATGTACATACTGTGTGTACGTATGTATATACTGACTGTAGGTATGCATATACTGACTGTACGTATGTATATACTGACTGTACGTATGTGTATACTGACTGTACGTATATATATACTGACTGCACGTATACTGACTGTACGTATGTATATACTGACTGTACGTATATGCATACTGACTGTACCTATGTGTATACTGACTGTACGTATGTATATACTGACTGTACGTATGTACATACTGACTGTACGTATGTGTATACTGACTGTAGGTATGTACATACTGACTGTACGTATGTGTATACTGACTGTAGGTATGTACATACTGACTGTACGTAGGTATATACTGACTGTACGTATGTATATACTGACTGTACGTATGTATATACTGACTGTACGTATGTGCATACTGACTGTACCTATGCATATACTGACTGTACGTATGTACATACTGACTGTACGTATGTACATACTGACTGTACGTTTGTACATACTGACTACACGTATGTACATACTGACTGCACGTATGTACATACTGACTGTACGTATGTACATACTGACTGTACGTATGTACATACTGACTGCACGTATGTACATACTGACTGTACGTATGCTGACTGTACGTATACTGATGGTACGTATGTACATACTGACTGTACGTATGTACATACTGACTCTAAGTATGCATATACTGACTGTACGTATGTACATACTGACTGTACGTATGTATATACTGACTGTAAGTATACTAACTGTACGTATGTACATACTGTGTGTACGTATGTATATACTGACTGTAGGTATGCATATACTGACTGTACGTATGTATATACTGACTGTACGTATGTGTATACTGACTGTACGTATGTATATACTGACTGCACGTATACTGACTGTACGTATGTATATACTGACTGTACGTATATGCATACTGACTGTACGTATGTGTATACTGACTGTACGTATGTATATACTGACTGTACGTATGTACATACTGACTGTACGTATGTGTATACTGACTGTAGGTATGTACATACTGACTGTACGTATGTGTATACTGACTGTAGGTGTGTACATACTGACTGTACGTAGGTATATACTGACTGTACGTATGTTTATACTGACTGTACGTATGTATATACTGACTGTACGTATGTGCATACTGACTGTACGTATGCATATACTGACTGTACGTATGTACATACTGACTGTACGTATGTACATACTGACTGTACGTTTGTACATACTGACTACACGTATGTACATACTGACTCCACGTATGTACATACTGACTGTACGTATGTACATACTGACTGTACGTATGTACATACTGACTGCACGTATGTACATACTGACTGCCCGTATGTATATACTGAATGTACGTATGTACATACTGACTGCACGTATGTACATACTGACTGTACGTATGTACATACTGACTGTACGTATGTACATACTGACTGTACGTATACTGACTGTACGTATGTACATACTGACTGTACGTATGCTGACTGTACGTATACTGACGGTACGTATGTACATACTGACTGTACGTATGTACATACTGACTGTAAGTATGCATATACTGACTGTACGTATGTACATACTGACTATACGTATGTATATACTGACTGTACGTATGTATATATTGACTGTACGTATGTATATACTGACTGAACGTATACTGACTCTACGTATACTGACTGTACGTATGTATATACTGACTGTACGTATGTATATACTGACTGTACGTATTCTGACTGTACGTATGTACATACTGACTGTACGGATGTATATACTGACTGTACGTATGTACATACTGACTGTACGTATGTATATACTGACTGTACGTATACTGACGGTACGTATGTACATACTGACTGTACGTATACTGACTGTACGTATATATATACTGACTGTACGTATACTGACGGTACGTATGTACATACTGACTGTACGTATACTGACGGTACGTATGTACATACTGACTGTACGTATACTGATTGTACGTATATATATACTGACTGTACGTATACTGACGGTACGTATGTACATACTGACTGTACGTATACTGACTGTACGTATGTATATACTTTATGTACGTATGTGTATATTGACTGTACGTATGTATATACTGACTGTACGTATGTATATACTGACTGTACGTATGTGTATGCTGACTGTACGTATGTATATACTGACTGTACGTATGTACATACTGACTGTACGTATGTGTAAACTGACTGTACGTATGTACATACTGACTGTACGTATGTATATACTGACTGTACGTATGTATATATTGACTGTACGTATGTATTTACTGACTGTACGTATACTGACTGTACCTATACTGACTGCACGTATACTGACTGCACGTATACTGACGGTACGTATACTGACTGATCGTATACTGACGGTACGTATGCGGACTGTACGTAAAATGACTGCACGTATACTGACTGCACGTATACTGACGGTACGTATACTGACTGCACGTATACTGACGGTACGTATGCTGACTGTACGTATACTGACTGCACGTATACTGACGGTACGTATACTGACTGTACGTATACTGACTGCACGTATGCTGATTGTACGTATACTGACTGCACGTATACTGACTGCACGTATACTGACTGCACGTATACTGACTGTACGTATACTGACTGTACCTATTCTGACTGCACGTATACTGACTGTACCTATACTGACTGCACGTATACTGACTGCACGTATACTGATTGTACGTATACTGACGGTACTTATGTACATATTAACTGTACGTATGTATATACTGACTGTACGTATGTGTATACTGACTGTACGTATGTATATACAGACCGTACGTATGTGCATACTGACTGTACGTATGTATATACTGACTGTACGTATATGCATACTGACTGTACGTATGTGTATACTGACTGTACGTACGTACATACTGACTGTACGTATGTGTATACTGACTGTACGTATGTACATACTGACTGCACGTATACTGATTGTACGTATGTATATACTGACTGTAGGTATATGCATACTGACTGTATGTATGTGTATACTGACTGTACGTATGTATATACTGACTGTACGTATGTACATACTGACTGTACGTATATGTATACTGACTGTAGGTATGTACATACTGACTGTACGTATGTGTATACTGACTGTATGTATGTACATACTGACCGTACGTATGTATATACTGACTGTACGTATGTATATACTGACTGTACGTATGTATATACTGACTGTACGTATGTGCATACTGACTGTACGTATGCATATACTGACTGTACGTATGTACATACTGATTGTACGTATGTACATACTGACTGTACGTTTGTACATACTGACTACACGTATGTACATACTGACTGTACGTATGTACATACTGACTGTACGTATGTACATACTGACTGTACGTATGTACATACTGACTGCACGTATGTACATACTGACTGCCCGTATGTATATACTGAATGTACGTATGTACATACTGACTGCACGTATGTATATACTGACTGTACGTTTGTACATACTGACTGTACGTATGTACATACTGACTGTACGTATACTGACTGTACGTATGTACATACTGACTGCACGTATGTACATACTGACTGTACGTATGTATATACTGACTGTACGTATGTGCATACTGACTGTACGTATGTATATACTGACTGTACGTATGTGTATACTGACTGTACGTATGTATATACTGACATTACGTATGTGCATACTGACTGTACGTATGTGTATACTGAATGTACGTATGTACATACTGACTGTACGTATGTGTATACTGACTGTACGTATGTACATACTGACTGCACGTATACTAACTGTACGTATGTATATACTGACTGTACGTATATACATACGGACTGTACGTATGTGTAAACTGACTGTACGTATGTACATACTGACTGTACGTATGTATATACTGACTGTACGTATGTGCATACTGACTGTACGTATGTGTATACTGACTGTACGTATGTGCTTACTGACTGCACGTATGTATATACTGACTGTAAGTATGTACATACTGACTGTACGTATGTACATACTGACTGTACGTATGTGCATACTGACTGCACGTATGTATATACTGACTGTACGTATGTACATACTGACTGTACGTATGTGCATACTGACTGTATGTATGTACATACTGACTGTACGTATGTACATACTGACTGCACGTATGTACATACTGACTGCCCGTATGTATATACTGAATGTACGTATGTACATACTGACTGTACGTATGTACATACTGACTGCACTAATGTACATACTGACTGTACATATACTGACTGTACCTATGTACATACTGACTGTACGTATGTACATACTGACTGCACGTATGTACATACTGACTGGACGTATGTATATACTGACTGTACGTATGTGCATACTGACTGTACGTATGTGTATACTGAATGTACGTATGTACATACTGACAGTACGTATGTGCATACTGACTGTACGTATGTGTATACTGACTGTACGTATGTACATACTGACAGTACGTATGTGCATACTGACTGTACGTATGTGTATACTGACTGTACGTATGCACATACTGACTGCACGTATACTGACTGTACGTATGTATATACTGACTGTACGTATGTACATACTGACTGTACGTATGTGTATATTGACTGTACGTATGTACATACTGACTGTACGTATGTATATACTGACTGTACGTAGGTGCATACGGACTGTACCTATGTGTATACTGACGGTACGTATGTACATACTGACTGCATGTATGTATATACTGACTGCACATATGTACATACTGACTGTACGTATACTGACTGTACGTATGTATATACTGAATGTACGTATGTACAAACTGACTGTACGTATGGATATACTGACTATACCATACTGACTGTACGTATGTACATACTTACTGTACGTATGTACATACTGACTGTACGTATGTATATACTGACTGTACGTATGTGTATACTGACTGTACGTATGTATATACTGACAGTACGTATGTGCATACTGACTGTACGTATGTGTATACTGAATGTACGTATGTACATACTGACTGTACGTATGTGTATACTGACTGTACGTATGTACATACTGACTGCACGTATACTGACTGTACGTATGTATATACTGACTGTACGTATATACATACGGACTGTACGTATGTGTAAACTGACTGTACGTATGTACATACTGACTGTACGTATGTATATACTGACTGTACGTATGTGCATACTGACTGTACGTATGTATATACTGACTGTACGTATGTGCTTACTGACTGCACGTATGTATATACTGACTGTAAGTATGTACATACTGACTGTACGTATGTACATACTGACTGTACGTATGTGCATACTGACTGCACGTATGTATATACTGACTGTACGTATGTACATACTGACTGTACGTATGTGCATACTGACTGTACGTATGTACATACTGACTGAACGTATGTACATACTGACTGCACGTATGTACATACTAACTGCCCGTATGTATATACTGAATGTACGTATGTACATACTGACTGTACGTATGTACATACTGACTGCACTTATGTACATACTGACTGTACATATACTGACTGTACCTATGTACATACTGACTGTACGTATGTACATACTGACTGCACGTATGTACATACTGACTGTACGTATGTACATACTGACTGTACGTATGTATATACTGACTGTACGTATGTATATACTGACTGAACGTATACTGACTGTACGTATGTGCATACTGACTGTACGTATGTACATGCTTACTGCACGTATGTACATACTGACTGTACGTATACTGACGGTATGTATGTACATACTGACTGTACGTATACTGACGGAACATATGTATATACTGACTGTACGTATGTATATACTGCCTGTACGTATGTGTATACTGACTGTACGTATGTATATACTGACTGTACGTATGTGCATACTGACTGTACGTATGTATATACTGACTGTACGTATGTATATACTGACTGTACGTATGTGTATACTGACTGTACGTATGTATATACTGACAGTACGTATGTGCATACTGACTGTACGTATGTGTATACTGAATGTACGTATGTACATACTGACAGTACGTATGTGCATACTGACTGTACGTATGTGTATACTGACTGTACGTATGTACATACTGACAGTACGTATGTGCATACTGACTGTACGTATGTGTATACTGACTGTACGTATGTACATACTGACTGCACGTATACTGACTGTACGTATGTATATACTGACTGTACGTATGTACATACTGACTGTACGTATGTGTATACTGACTGTACGTATGTACATACTGACTGTACGTATGTATATACTGACTGTACGTAGGTGCATACTGACTGTACGTATGTGTATACTGACGGTACGTATGTACATACTGACTGCATGTATGTATATACTGACTGCACATATGTACATACTGACTGTACGTATACTGACTGTACGTATGTATATACTGAATGTACATATGTACAAACTGACTGTACGTATGGATATACTGACTATACCATACTGACTGTACGTATGTACATACTTACTGTACGTATGTACATACTGACTGTACGTATGTGCATACTGACTGTACGTATGTATATACTACCTGTACGTATACTGACTGTACGTATGTATATACTGATGTACGTATGTATATACTGACTGTACGTATGTGCATACTGACTGCACGTATGTATATACTGACTGTACCTATGTATATACTGACTGTACGTATGTATATACTGACTGTACGTATGTGCATACTGACTGTACGTATGTATATACTGACAGTACGTATGTATATACTGACAGTACATATGTGCATACTGACTGTACGTATACTGACTGTACGTATGTGCATACTTACTGTACATATGTATATACTGACTGTACGTTTGTATATACTGATTGTACGTTTATTTATACTGACTGTACGTTTGTATATACTGACTGTACGTTTTTATATACTGGCTGTACGTATGTACATACTGACTGCACCATACTGACTGTACGTATGTATATACTGACTGTACGTATGTATATACTGAGTGTACGTATGTACATACTGACTGTACGTATGTATATACTGACTGTACGTATGTACATACTGACTGCACGTATGTACATACTGACTGTACGTTTACTGACTGTACGTATGTACATACTGACTGTACGTATGTACATACTGACTGCACGAATGTACATACTGACTGTACGAATGCTGATTGTACGTATACTGACTGTACGTATGTACATACTGACTGTACGTATGTACACACTGACTGTACGTATGTATATACTGACTTTACGTATACATATACTGACTGTACGTATGTTCATACTGACTGTACGTATGCATATACTGACTGTATGTATGTATATACTGACTGTACGTATGTACATACTGACTGTACGTATGTATATACTGACAGTACGTATGTACATACTGACTGTACGTTTGTATATACTGACTTTACGTTTGTATATACTGACTGTACGTTTGTATATACTGACTCTACGTTTGTATATACTGACTGTACGTTTGTATATACTGACTGTACGTATGTACATACTGAATGTACCATACTGACTGTACGTATGTATCTACTGACTGTACCATACTGACGGTACGTATGTATATACTGACTGTACCATACTCACGTTACGTATGTATATACTGACTATACCATACTGACTGTACGTATGTATATACTGACTGTACGTATGTATATACTGACTGCACGTTTGCATATACTGACTGTACGTATGTACATACTGACGGTACGTATGTATATACTGACTGTACGTATGTGCCTACTGACTGTACGTATGTATATATTACCTGTACGTATACTGACTGTACGTATGTACATACTGACTGTACGTATGTACATACTGACTGTACGTATGTATATACAGACAGTACGTATGTATATACTGACTGTACGTATGTGTATACTGACTGTACGTATGTATATACTGACTGTACGTATGTGCATACTGACTGTACGTATGTATATACTGACTATACCATACTGACTGTACGTATGTACATACTGACTATACCATACTGACTGTACATATGTACATACTGACTATACCATACTGACTGTACGTATGTACATACTGACTATACCATACTGACTGTACGTATGTACATACTGACTATACCATACTGACTGTACGTATGTACATACTGACTATACCATACTGACTGTACGTATGTACATACTGACTATACCATACTGACTGTACGTATGTACATACTGACTATACCATACTGACTGTACGTATGTACATACTGACTATACCATACTGACTGTACGTATGTATATACTGACTGTACGTATGTATATACTGAGTGTACGTATGTATATACTGACTGTACGTTTGTATATACTGACTGTACGTTTATATATACTGACTGTACGTTTGTATATACTGACTGTACGTTTGTATATACTGACTGTACGTTTGTATATACTGACTGTACCATACTGACGGTACGTATGCATATACTGACTGTACGTTTGTATATACTGACTGTACGTTTGTATATACTGACTGTACGTATGTGCATACTGACTGTACGTATGTGTATACTGACTGTACGTATGTATATACTGACTGTACGTATGTATATACTGACTGTACGTATGTATATACTGACTGTACGTATGTGTATACTGACTGTACGTATGTATATGCTGACTGTACGTATGTATCTACTGACTGTACGTATGTATATACTGACTGTACGTATGTGCATACTGACTGTACGTATGTATATACTGACTGTACGTATGTATATACTGACAGTACGTATGTGCATACTGACTGTACGTATACTGACTGTACGTATGTGCATACTTACTGTACATATGAATATACTGACTGTACGTTTGTATGTACTGACTGTACGTTTATATATACTGACTGTACGTTTGTATATACTGACTGTACGTTTGTATATACTGGCTGTACGTATGTACATACTTACTGCACCATACTGACTGTACGTATGTATATACTGACTGTACGTATGTATATATTACCTGTACGTATACTGACTGTACGTATGTATATACTGACTGTACGTATGTATATACTGACTGTACGTATGTGTATACTGACTGTACGTATGTATATACTGACTATACCATATTGACTGTACGTATGTATATACTGACTATACCATACTGACTGTACGTATGTACATACTGACCGTACCATACTGACTATACCATACTGACTGTACCATACTGACTATACCATACTGACTGTACCATACTGACTATACCATACTGACTGTACGCATGTACATACTGACTATACCATACTGACTGTACGTATGTACATACTGTCTATACCATACTGACTGTACGTATGTACATACTGACTATACCATACTGACTGTACGTATGTACATACTGACTATAACATACTGACTGTACGTATGTATATACTGAATATACCATACTGACTGTACGTATGTACATACTGTCTATACTATACTGACTGTACCATACTGACTGTACCATACTGACTGTACGTATGTATATACTGACTATACCATACTGACTGTACGTATGTACATACTGACTATACAATACTGACTGTACGTATGTACATACTGACTATACTATACTGACTGTACGTATGTACATACTGACTGTACCATACTGACTGTACGTATGTATATACTGACTATACCATACTGACTGTACCATACTGTCTATACCATACTGACTGTACGTATGTACATACTATCTATACTATACTGACTGTACGTATGTACATACTGTCTATACCATACTGACTGTACGTATGTACATACTGTCTATACTATACTGACTGTACGTATGTAAATACTGTCTATACGATACTGACTGTACGTATGTACATACTGTCTATACCATACTGACTGTACGTATGTACATACTGTCTATACCATACTGACTGTACGTATGTACATACTGACTATACCATACTGACTGTACCATACTGTCTATACCATACTGACTGTACGTATGTACATACTGACTATACCATACTGACTGTACCATACTGTCTATACTATACTGACTGTACGTATGTACATACTGTCTATACCATACTGACTGTACCATACTGACTATACCATACTGACTGTACGTATGTACATACTGTCTATACCATACTGACTGTACGTATGTACATACTGACTATACCATACTGACTGTACTTATGTACATACTGACTATACTATACTGACAGTACGTATGTACATACTGACTATACCATACTGACTGTACGTATGTACATACTGTCTATACCATACTGACTGTACGTATGTACATACTGACTATACCATACTGACTGTACGTATGTACTTACTGACTATACCATACTGACTGTACCATACTGTCTATACCATACTGACTGTACGTATGTACATACTGACTATACCATACTGACTGTACGTATGTACATACTGTCTATACCATACTGACTGTACCATACTGACTATACCATACTGATTGTACGTATGTACATACTGTCTATACCATACTGACTGTACGTATGTACATACTGACTATACCATACTGACTGTACGTATGTACATACTGACTATACCATACTGACTGTACGTATGTACATACTGACTATACCATATTGACTGTACGTAAGTACATACTGACTATACCATACTGACTGTACGTATGTACATACTGACTATACCATACTGACTGTACGTATGTACATACTGACTAAACCATACTGACTGTACGTATGTACATACTGACTATACCATACTGACTGTACGTATGTACATACTGACTATACCATACTGACTGTACGTATGTACATACTGACTATACCATACTGACTGTACGTATGTACATACTGACTATTCCATACTGACTGTACGTATGTATATACTGACTGTACGTATGTGCATACTGACTGTGCGTATGTATATACTGACTATGCCATACTGACTGTACGTATGTATATACTGACCGTACTATACTGACTGTACCATACTGCCTGTACCATACTGACTGTACGTATGTACATACTGACTATACCATACTGACTGTACGTATGTACATACTGACTATACCATACTGACTGTACGTATGTACATACTGACTATACCATACTGACTGTACGTATGTACATACTGACTATACCATACTCACTGTACGTATGTACATACTGTCTATACCATACTCACTGTACGTATGTACATACTCTCTATACTATACTGACTGTACGTATGTATATACTGACTGTACGTATGTAAATACTGACTGTACCATACTGACTGTACCATACTGACTGTACGTATGTACATACTGACTGTACCATATTGACTGTACGTATGTACATACTGACTGTACCATACTGACTGTACCATATTGACTGTACCATACTGACTATACCATACTGACTGTACGTATGTACATACTGACTGTACCATACTGACTATACCATACTGACTGTACGTATGTACATACTGTCTATACCATACTGACTGTACGTATGTACATACTGACTATACTATACTGACTGTACGTATGTACATACTGACTATACCATACTGACTGTACGTATGTATATACTGACTATACCATACTGACTGTACGTATGTATATACTGACTATACCATACTGACTGTACGTATGTACATACTGTCTATACTATACTGACTGTACGTATGTATATACTGACTATACCATACTGACTGTACGTATGTACATACTGACTGTACCATACTGACTATACCATACTGACTGTACCATACTGACTATACCATACTGACTCTACCATACTGACTATACCATACTGACTGTACGTATGTACATACTGACTGAACCATACTGACTATACCATACTGACTGTACGCATGTATATACTGACTATACCATACTGACTGTACGTATGTACATACAGTCTATACCATACTGACTGTACGTATGTACATACTGACTATACCATACTGACTGTACGTATGTACATACTGTCTATACCATACTGACTGTACGTATGTATATACTGAATATACCATACTGACTGTACGTATGTACATACTGTCTATACTATACTGACTGTACCATACTGACTGTACCATACTGACTGTACGTATGTATATACTGACTATACCATACTGACTGTACGTATGTACATACTGACTATACAATACTGACTGTACGTATGTACATACTGACTATACTATACTGACTGTACGTATGTACATACTGACTGTACCATACTGACTGTACGTATGTATATACTGACTATACCATACTGACTGTACCATACTGTCTATACCATACTGACTGTACGTATGTACATACTGACTATACCATACTGACTGTACCATACTGTCTATACCATACTGACTGTACGTATGTACATACTATCTATACTATACTGACTGTACGTATGTACATACTGTCTATACCATACTGACTGTACGTATGTACATACTGTCTATACTATACTGACTGTACGTATGTAAATACTGTCTATACCATACTGACTGTACGTATGTACATACTGTCTATACCATACTGACTGTACGTATGTACATACTGTCTATACCATACTGACTGTACGTATGTACATACTGACTATACCATACTGACTGTACCATACTGTCTATACAATACTGACTGTACGTATGTACATACTGACTATACCATACTGACTGTACCATACTGTCTATACCCTACTGACTGTACGTATGTACATACTGTCTATACCATACTGACTGTACCATACTGTCTATACCATACTGACTGTACGTATGTACATACTGACTATACCATACTGACTGTACGTATGTACATACTGTCTATACCATACTGACTGTACGTATGTACATACTGACTATACCATACTGACTGTACGTATGTACATACTGACTGTACGTATGTACATACTGACTATACCATACTGACTATACCATACTGACTGTACGTATGTACATACTGTCTATACGATACTGACTGTACGTATGTACATACTGTCTATACCATACTGACTGTACGTATGTACATACTGACTATACCATACTGACTGTACGTATGTACTTACTGACTATACCATACTGACTGTACCATACTGTCTATACTATACTGACTGTACGTATGTACATACTGACTATACCATACTGACTGTACGTATGTACATACTGTCTATACCATACTGACTGTACCATACTGACTATACCATACTGACTGTACGTATGTACATACTGTCTATACCATACTGACTGTACGTATGTACATACTGTCTATGCCATACTGACTGTACGTATGTACGTACTGTCTATACTGTACTGACTGTACGTATGTATATACTGACTGTACGTATGTATATACTGACTGTACGTATGTATATACTGACTGTACGTATGTATATACTGACTGTACGTATGTATATTCTGACTGTACGTATGTATATATGACTGTACGTATGTATATACTGACTGTACGTATGTATATACTGACTGTACGTATGTATATACTGACTGTACGTATGTATATACTGACTGTACGTATGTATATACTGACTGTACGTATGTATATACTGTATGTACGTATGTATATACTGAGTGTACGTATGTACATACTGACTGTACGTTTGTATATACTGACTGCACGTTTGTATATACTGACTGTACGTATGTATATACTGACTGTACGTATGTATATACTGACTGTACGTTTGTATATACTGATTGTACGTATGTATATACTGACTGTACGTATGTATATACTGACTGTACGTATGTATATACTGAGTGTACCATACTGACTGTACGTATGTATATACTGATTGTACGTATGTATATACTGACTGTACGTATGTATATACTGATTGTACGTATGTATATACTGACTGTACGTATGTATATACTGAGTGTACTATACTGACTGTACGTATGTATATACTGAGTGTACCATACTGACTGTACGTATGTATATACTGATTGTACGTATGTATATACTGACTGTACGTATACCGAATGTAAGTATGTACTTACCGACTGCACGTATTAAGTTGTACACGGCTGGTTGTTCAATGGCTATTCTGATAGTTGGAAGTCAAAGTTAATCAAATTCGCAATAAGTATCAGCCTGTTTTATTAAGAACTTAAGGTCATTTTCGTAATTTCCGGCACCATTTCAACAGACGAGTGATGGTCTTTATATAAACAGTGCCAATAAAAGTGAAATAAATAGTTGTTATGTTTGCTCAAGAAGCATGCATATCGTTATTCTTTACCTATTAATCTTTACACGCATGTTTGATCGTAAGTAGTTTGATCCTAGGTTATAATTTAGAGATAAACGCTGTGTGAGGGTGTGTGAAATACGATAGCTGATTGGATTATTGAGGGTGATGTAGTACTTAACCGTTTCCATTGTTTGCGCCGGATGACGCAGACGGATCTGTAGTCCAGTGGTAACACACTTGACTGGTAATCCAGGGATCGTAGGTTGGATCTCCATCTGACGCTAATAAAATTAACAGTCTTTTAGATGAGACAATAACCCGATGTATCGTGTCTGTGCTTTACACCGTGCACGCAAAAGAATCAGAGGAGATTCTGGAATGGGTCTCTGTCTGAATCATTGTACTATCCTCCAAAAATCTAAAATGACTAATCTCTTCAGGAGGCGTCGCTCATATTGGCAACCGGTAGCGACGATAAATAAACGTAACACATACACACACGCGCCGGATGCCTTTGTTGACAATCGGTTAAAAACAAGTCCGTTACATCAGCACATGTAACAACACCACTGTTCCTTTCTGTATGTTTTCCTTTGGAAGATAACGCCATTGGTAGTAAGTATCGTAGAGTGCATATGTATATTATCATAAATATGTGTATATATTGTGCACAATTATTATGGTATAAGACAAGTTGGATGGACAATTTCCAGTTCTGAACATATTTGTCCTGTGGGATGTTGTCCTTTAGTGTGCCCTAGCACCGCGCCGAGTGCCTGTGCACCAGCCCTAGCACCGCGCCGAGTGCCGATGCAACAGAACACCTCATTATATACATATATTGAGTCAGGTTGCATAGCAATAATAAAATAGATATGGATGCCGCTTACGTCACCGACACGACCACTACATATCGCCGGTAAAACCATAGTATTTGCATTACGCCAATTGCGTGTGTACTTTGCTAATCTTAAACATATGTAAACCATACAACTGTGTCGTGTATGTGTTTACTAGTCGTATATGTACATGTTTCAAAATGTTTTTCATTGCTGAACATTTTATTTGGATATAAAAAATACACATTATTTGGCCTTAAATAATATACTGCGATATATGTATACATTTGTTTGTATTCCTGATCATATTTGCAGTTATAAAAATAGGAAATTGTGGACATAACCATGGATACAAAATAATGTCCTTACACGCATGACAATTTGCCACCAATGTGGATTATGCCAGGTAGCAGCTCTGCTTGGTAGGCCTCTGTAAACATTTGTACTTCTGTATACTGACCATTTCTTACTTCTGTATACTGACCATGTCTTACTTCTGTAGACACAGTTCTTACTTCTGTAGACTGCCCATGTCTTACTTCTGTAGACTGACCATGTATTACTTATGTAGACTGACCATGTATTACTTATGTAGACTGACCATGTATTACTTCTGTAGACTGACCATGTATTACTTATGTAGACTGACCATGTCTTACTTCTGTAGACTGACCATGTATTACTTATGTAGACTGACCATGTCTTACTTCTGTAGACTGACCATGTATTACTTCTGTAGACTGACCATGTCTTACTTCTGTAGACTGACCATGTATTACTTCTGTAGACTGACCATGTCTTACTTCTGTAGACTGACCATGTCTTACTTCTGTAGACACAGTTCTTACTTCTGTAGACTGACCATATCTTACTTCTGTAGACTGACCATTTCTTACTTCTGTAGACTGACCATATCTTACTTCTGTAGACTGACCATATCTTACTTCTGTAGACTGACCATGTATTACTTATGTAGACTGACCAAGTCAGACTTCTGTAGACTGACCATGTATTACTTCTGTAGACTGACCATGTATTACTTCTGTAGACTGACCATGTATTACTTCTGTAGACTGACCACGTCTTACTTCTGTAGACTGACCATGTATTACTTCTGTAGACTGACCATGTCTTACTTCTGTAGACTGACCATTTCTTACTTCTATAGACTGACCATGTCTTACTTCTCTAGACTGACCATGTATTACTTCTGTAGACTGACCATGTATTACTTCTGTAGACTGACCACGTCTTACTTCTGTAGACTGACCATGTATTTCTTCTGTAGACTGACCATGTCTTACTTCTGTAGACTGACCATGTATTACTTCTGTAGACTGACCATGTCTTACTTCTGTAGACTGACCATGTATTACTTCTGTAGACTGACCATTTCTTACTTCTGTAGACTGACCATATCTTACTTCTGTAGACTGACCATGTCTTACTTCTGTAGACTGACCATGTATTACTTCTGTAGACTGAACATGTCTTACTTCTGTAGACTGACCATGTCTTACTTCTGTAGACTGCCCATGTCTTACTTCTGTTGACACAGTTCTTACTTCTGTAGACTGCCCGTGTCTTACTTCTGTAGACTGACCATATCTTACTTCTGTAGAATGACCATTTCTTACTTCTGTAGACTGCCCATGTCTTACTTCTGTAGACTGACCATATCTTACTTCTGTAGACTGCCCATGTCTTACTTCTGTAGACTGACCATGTCTTACTTCTGTAGACTGACCATTTCTTACATCTGTAGACTGACCATTTCGTACTTCTGTATATTGACCATGTCTTACTTCTGTAGACCATGTCTATGCATTGTCGGCTATTAATACGACGAATATGTATATACATATATCTGCAGATTGTCTACACATACCGTTCAATACTACAAATCAATCGTTTATGACAATGAACATAATATACTTCCTGTCACCTGCATAAACATACACATATGCAATAAAATATTACTGGAAATTCATGTAAATAAAGAGTGGGTAGCTTACATCATTTAGCAATGTGTTTTATATTATTGTACAGTTAGTGTGTGTATGTGTATGTGTGCTTATTGTTCTGCATGACTTGTCTTCATCTGGTTTATATATAGGTTTATATACATGTGTGTTTGTCTTGAACCGACGCTGCATCAATGTGAATAATTCCATTTACCTCATACATACCACAGCACTGAGGTCATATGCAAGGTGAATACTTCCATTGACCTCATACATGCCACAGCACTGGGGACACAGGCAATGTGGATACTTCCATTGACCTCATACATGCCACATCACTGAGGACACATGCAAGGTGGATACTTCCATTGACCCCATACATACATACATACATACATACATACATACATACATACATACATACATACATACATACATACATACATACATACATACATAAATACATACATACACATT